>JAUJYZ010001090.1:0-67292 GCA_033675265.1 Actinostola sp. cb2023
TCATATTAACTCGATTTCAAAATAAATACATAACCATGATATGCACTTTCAATTGCCTTTGCTAAATACCCTCATTGGTGATTGAATGATGTTAAAAAAACAACCTCACCTGAATTGATGATATCACGGAATATATAAGTCATATAGATGTTTCATTCTTTTGAAAGGTCCACCCTTCAAGAGAAATCTTGGAGAAGCCTGAAAATAATATGGAAAGTTGGCTACCTCTAGACAAGATAATCATATACTGACAAATAACCAAAATGCAGCAAAGCAAATCTTGCTTGACAGATATACCTTTTGTGAATATGATGAAGACAGGGTATAATACCTGTATTACATGTATGTAGGTTATAGACCAACTTGCTAATTGACTGATATAATACATGTACAATCATCATAATCATCATTATCCTATTGGAGCTAATTGCGGTTACAACTATAGACCTCTTGCCCACGGAAAGCGATTTTTTTACGCGAGTAAAGCCACATCTTACACGAGCAAATTATTCGTTGACAGTTTTCCCTTGACAAGGAAGACTATGCTTTGGATTTAATGTGTAGATGATAAAATTGTCAATTTTTACTCGGCTTGTCAAGGAAAACTTGTCAAGGAAAACTTGTTCGGGTAGAGCGTTTATATCGAATCTTTCCAGATTTGAAATAGCCTCCGTGAAATTACCATGGATACATAAAAAAAGTACGAAAAGAAATGCTGATTCGATTGGATGATTTCTTTCAACACAAACTGAGAAAAGTCGTTTAATGGCTGAGTTTTATTGGGCTTTTTATTTCTAAACTCATGTTATACGATTCCAATAAACCTCGACACTACTAAAACGGGGGTGCTAATTGATTGTCAGTATTTATTAGATGCAAAGAAACAAACTGAAAAGAATCGGAAACAGGACTGTGAGTGTCTAATAGTGTCGTATTGGTGGAGTTAGTGATGCCCGCAGCGGTTTATTGGAATAACTCGGCTATACGTAGATTATATTAAGTACAAACGTACACTAAAAGTGTGACATATGTACGAATATAGAATGACACACGTGACATTAAAATGAACATTGACTGTATGGGGGATCGAAGCATTTTGCCACAGAACAATAGAAAGTTGCGTAGCACTTCAGTACACGCTTTGTTAGTAATACTTTCTGATTTCATCAGGTTATTGACAAGAAAGTTGAAAGATGGTATGCATAAAAGAGGGACTATGGGACACACCGAAGAGACTATTGATCTTAAAAATCTTCCACGTAAGTAATCATACAAAGTTTAATACATTTTTAAAACTCCACCTTTTCTCTTGATTCTATAAGGGGTTCAATTGCGCTTGTGTTGGCCGCATATTTCTTTCGCAACTTGCATTTTATGAGTTGAACATTTCAAGATTTGGCTGTGTTTAGGTTTCATTTGAACTTGTAATCAAATATGTTCCATCTACGCTGTCAAAAATGTTTGTATAAATTAATTCCAAGCTTTCCGGTTCTCCCCTCTTCTGGCTTGAATCATCACCCCTGTTTTAATTCCCGAAAATTCTCGCCGGTAATTGTTCACTGAAGGAAAAAACTGTCACATTCACGTTGCTATTTTTTTTATTGAACAGAACTAAAGGAGTACCTGGAGAAACAATATTGTTATTGGGATTCCAAGCAATCTGAAATCAAGGAGAAATTTGTTAAAGCTTTCCCCTGAGGCTCAGCATACAAAAGAGCAGAAACACAAGCAGCCAAATGTATTAGGAGCAACTTATGCAGGCAGAGCTCGAGAAAGAGTTTTTATACCATGGTGGGTGTTGGATTCATGGGTTCAATAATATATGGCATACATGTAGGGGTCTGACATACATGTACATTGCAATAATAATAATAATAGTTTTCAGTGTATTAATAATAATAATAATAATTAATAATAAATAATGATAATATTAACTTCAGGTTTTCGTCAAATGGAGAGACTTAGCCAAAACCATGAGAGAAGAAATATATGAAGATAATCAAGAAGAAGAAATTGATATATATGACATGAAGGTAAAAAAAAACTATCATATAGGCCTATACTGCATGGTTTATTCAAACCTATAAATTTTGTATACAGTGAAACCTCTATTAGCAGATCGACACTTTCGGGATGTAGCTTGGTGTCCGCTTAACAGAGGTGTCTGTTGAATAGGGCCGGTACGTACGGTTTGTTACTGACACAGTAAATATTTCGGGACTCAACATGTAGGATATTATTATAGTGTCCTCCCAACAACACGGTGTCCACTTGTTTCACTTGTCAAACACTCACTACAAATCAGTATAATCACTTTGTCAATTATAGGCCAAAGAATGGGGTTATCTTCTAAGAGAGCTGTTTGGTGACAGATTAGGAACAGGTGACTATGGTCATTTGACCATAGAACATACCGCAATGCTCTTCAGAAGATTTCGATCTTTCAGAAGCTATTCAAACCAAGGATTTGAAGCCCTTCATCGATTGCAAAGGCAGGTGTACACTCGTGCTACAAATCATGACGCAAAAATACCTGGAAAGTCTTGTAAGTTAATCGGCTAGCAGTATTTAATTAGAATATGCGGGATATAGAGTGCAGTGATTTGTGAAAACTTTGTTTGTCATGCATGTCTTCTAACATTCTTGGAATGGAATAAAATATATTTAGGTTTAAATTCAAAATTGTTATTTTTAGTGGAAGATATCCTTGTCCATCACTATGCTGAAAAGCTTCTGTTCTTTCGACTTTGTGTGAATGAAGCTGCTGAATGCTACATTTCAGGTATCATTGTAGTACAATCATGATTGGGCCGGCGAGCTACTTTTTTAAATTATATATATCACATACCATATTTTTCTCAATAATAAATGCTGGAAAAATGCCGGGTTGACAAGCTAAGGCTAACCTTAAAATAAATGGAGGCATTTATTTGAGAAAGTATGGTAATGATGTCAGTGTAATATTTTTGATGTGCAATTTAAAAAAAATCATTGATATATCTATTCAGGTACATTCATAAGTTTATATTGCTTTTTGTTTATTGCTCAATTCAACACATCATGTAGGGAAGCAGTTCAAATTTCGTGGTTGTGGGTGGAAACTTGCAAATTCACCCAAGATTGGCGACGAAGATGCTAAATGGCTAGCAGCAATGCAAAACCTGATGGAGAAAGTGATTGGCAGTGATTTCTTGGAGTACTTTTTTGACAAATCTTCCGGTGTAAAAGTTGTTGAGAAAATGATCCCAACTTATAAATATCACCATGATTCCTGGGAGGAAGAGTACGACATTCTTTTTCAAACCATCTGCCAACCGGAATTTAACAGCACAAAAGGGCCAATCAAGAAGAAAGCAAGGAAATCACTCTTTAACACCAGCTTGACAGAGGACAATAGCGCTAGCAATCCCACGCCCATGGAAACAGAAGACCATACTGATGTGCAATCATGTCCTGAGCAGCTATCGGCCACCAAAGATAAGAAAACTACAAAACAAGTGCCAAAAACCGCAGGCAAAGCAAGTTCCTGCACTACCAACAGCTCGTACCAACTCCAGTGCCCTGTAGATGCAGCTTTATCTACGCATGATTTAAATATTTGCAAGTCGAGCAGTAGGGCAACTCGTCAACAATTGGCAAATGTAATCTTGCCAAATGTGGAGAATGTGGGTAATGGCAAAATTTCTGTGGTTTCAAAACCAAGTCAATTATTAGATGCATATATTCTATTACAACTCGCCCCTCTAAAAACATCACTTAACTACGCTGAAAAGCTTTTAACCAAGTTAAGAAAGGATGGAATGTCACCAAACAATTATGCAGTAAAGTTTGGTAACATTGGAATCTTTGATGTGGATTCTCTTTCCACCCTTCACAAGTTTTGTGAGATAAGTGACGTCAGGCATGCTGTCATTTCAGAAGTCCAATGGTTAAATATAGATGATGGACTAGATGTGAATAATATAATGAAGTTATCATCTGCACTATTGGAAAATGAGCCAACAAAAGTGATTATCAAGGTAACTTGTGGTTCCAACACAATAGCAGTCGACACAATATCTTTCGCATATCTTATAGGTGAAAGGTATGTGGACAACATGATGATTGATGTCTGCCTATACAAGTACATGTTGGACTTAAATGACCAAGGGCAGTTTCAAACATTGCTATTTCCCAATTCAGTGTGGACATGGGAATCGGGCAATGAGGATCATCTGAAAACACAGATTGAAGCTTGCATAAGCCACTGCAAAGTAACAACAACAGGCACTCTCCAGATAGTCATCCCTGTCTACATGAATAAGCACTGGGGTATTATCTTTGTAGATTTTAAAGATAATACAATGTATTTTGATGACGGTTTGAAACGTAAGATACCCAAGGGTACTCTTAGTGCATTGAAACATATTCTAGATATTGTTCAAGTAGTTTTAATGCCAAGCACTACAACAGCCGTGTGGTGGAGCACTGTGCAATCCTTACAGAGACTAGGAATGCCTAGACAAGATGCAAAGGATGCTGTTCAAAGTAATCAAGGTTCTGGAAGCTGTGGGATTGGAGTTGTCTTAGCAGGAAAGGAATTAATGGAGAATGGGAGCACTGCCATTAATAATTTTTCGTGGAGCTTTGCTAGGAGCAGATACCACCGAAAACAGCTAATGATTCAGATTTTGAAATGGGCACAATGATAGATCTAATCTATGAAACAGTATTTAGAACTAAATAGCTAGCACAAATGAGAAATACTTTTTACAGGTTAAATGTGGGCACTATATGAAATAATGTTTCACTATGTAATATATTTCTTGACAGTCTGTCTTACTGATAGTTTAGTCACTAGTCCAAACTGTAAGCATGGGTTATCAGTACAAGAACTACACAGACCTGTAGACAGCAGATATGCGTGGGTGCTTAGTACACCTGTATGTCTGTGTGATGTATTTTGATCACCTGGTGTCTACCTGGGTCACCCAGACACACACACACACAGACCTGTAGACAGCAGATATGCGTGGGTGCTTAGTACACCTGTATGTCTGTGTGATGTATTTTGATCACCTGGTGTCTACCTGGGTCACCCAGACACACACACACACAGACCTGTAGACAGCAGATATGCGTGGGTGCTTAGTACACCTGTATGTCTGTGTGATGTATTTTGATCACCTGGTGTCTACCTGGGTCACCCAGACACACACACACACAGACCTGTAGACAGCAGATATGCGTGGGTGCTTAGTACACCTGTATGTCTGTGTGATGTATTTTGATCACCTGGTGTCTACCTGGGTCATCCAGACACACACACACACACAGACCTGTAGACAGCAGATATGCGTGGGTGCTTAGTACACCTGTATGTCTGTGTGATGTATTTTGATCACCTGGTGTCTACCTGGGTCATCCAGACACACACACACACAGACCTGTAGACAGCAGATATGCGTGGGTGCTTAGTACACCTGTATGTCTGTGTGATGTATTTTGATCACCTGGTGTCTACCTGGGTCATCCAGACACACACACACACAGACCTGTAGACAGCAGATATGCGTGGGTGCTTAGTACACCTGTATGTCTGTGTGATGTATTTTGATCACCTGGTGTCTACCTGGGTCACCCAGACACACACACACACACACACATGTATTCATCGATAATTGTATCAACAAGAACTACACAGACATGTATGCAGCAGATCTGTCCGGGATATAGATAGTACCCACAAATGGTGAAGTTTTATTTCCGGAATCTGTTGCAAATTATTCATTAAATTCATTGAATCAATCATTAAAAGAAAGTTGAGCAAATCTCAATAATTCCGCAGTCAATTATAGATCCTGTTCAGTTTCAAACTAGACCGGGAACTAAAGAACTATTTGTACTAGAGAAACTTTCTGATCTGATAGAAACGAAGACACAATTTTCCAATTGTTGAAGTGCTCTGTACATACGTCTTTGGCCAGATGACTTCAAACTTCCTAATCACTAATTTTAAAACTTGTCAACTATACAATAGAGCCTTTGTATACATGTTTACTCTTATTTATAGTCGACTAACAGGTTTCTCGCCCCGTTTCTCACAGTCTTATCAAACGAAGGCTTTTTAAAAGAAAAGAACAGTGTGGATATGCTGATGCCATGGCCAGGAAGTCAGAACAAAATATAACAGTCAATCAAAAGTTAATTAGTTTAAAACATACAACAGAGCCTTTGTAATATAGTGTTTACCGTAGCTACTCAGATTACTGTTCTTTAGTATAATCACATGAAAGGTTACTCAACTTTGAATACAAGAACATTATGGATAGCAATCGACGAAAACCGAGGGAGATAAAAAAGTTTAAAAGGAAACTGTGGCTCGCCAGGAAGACAGAAAGAAGACGCGAGGCAAATAGGGAAGACAGAAGGCAGAAGTTTCTGAACAAACACGTGAAACAAACCGAGTTGGAAGCTAAAGCTCTACATAAGTCCTCAAAGGTAGAAGTTTCTACACAAGTAAACTTTGTAGCTGTCGATGAAACGATTGCAATAAAGCCGTCCAATGCCGATGTCCAGGCGTCTATCTCACGTGGTCACGTAATGATCGAGGCAGCACGCAACATGAATGTACAGAAAAGGACTGACAATTAAGTTGCGCCCTTCAATTGAAGATCAAAAGAGAGAAAATTCCGTGCTGTTGGAACCAACAGAAAAGACGTTGTCATAGCACCACCTGTTAAACTTAGAAAGAGGGAAACGTCAAAGCTGAAAGAGCTAGAAACCCGATCTTATTTCAAGAATTACCGAGGTTAGAGCGCTGGGTCAAGGAACATTCGGACTTTGCTTTTTAGCTAAGTATAGAAACATCATCGTAGCAGTGAAACGGTATTTGGACAACGATGGGAAAAAGAGTTTATCTAGTCTTCAAAAATCGGCCAAGCAAGAAGCAAGTGTTTTACTAGAACTTGGTGACCACAAGGGATTACCTTTCTTATTTGGAGTCTGTACTCAAGCTAAACCGATCCAGATAGTATTGCTTTATCATGGAGATGGATTAACAAATCTCACTATTTACCAGGCAACCAAGTCAAAGCCAGAATTATCGGTTGATACATGGTGTTCTATTTTTCGTTTGACCGCCGAAGCTCTTCAGTACGTACATGCATGTGGTTATATCCACAACGACATTAAGTCAAACAATGTTGTCCTCGAGAAATTCAATTCAAACTCCCAGGATGAGGTACTCTATAACCCTGTGGTTATTGACTTTGGATGCAGTGTAAAAGAAAGCCTTGCCAAACCACCAATTCCCAAGGCAGTTCACCTGCAGCGTGCCAACAAAGACAGCTACATCGCTCCAGAACTGTTAACTGGATCGAGACCTCCAAGTTGTAGTAGTGACGTTTATTCTTTTGCCAAAATGGTTGTTTTTGTTTCAAGTCGTTGTCCTTTTGAAGTACCATCTTTAATTTCACAATGCCTTTTAAAAAATCCTGACGAGCGACCTTCGTTAGTAGACGTAATCGCATGTTTCTCGCCCGGTATATAACTACAATGCAACAAGTTGCGAAAGTTGTATATAGATTGATATATCCGTACACAATATTTAGAAGAGTAATTTGTTTCAGTTGTTAGTAATAAACTATGCGCTTGCTTTCGGAGAGATTTTTTGTTTGTCAGCGCTGTAATATAATAGGAATCATTGTTGCCAGTATAATAGGGTATTTGGAGTTTCCGGCTTTTATAGTTAGGACAGGCGAAGCCTTATTCACACCTTTATATGTCAAAATTACTTTTTAAATTAATACTGGGGATTCAGTGTTGTTTAAAAAAATGATAGTAGAGTTTATATAGAAACAATAGCTATGTAGTAGTTTTATGGATTGAGATATGTAGAATATGATATCCACGCTCTGCTTAGCAAAAGGCTAAAGCAACATAACCATGTCAAATTTTTAGCCTTGTCGAAACGTATATGATGATACCTGTATGATATTCAACAAGGACTGTTCTCGTCAGCCCTCCCCCCCCCAAAAGGTAAGTGGTAAGTGCCTCATTATAATAATAATTTATAATTATTATTTGTAATGGATAGAGACGTTTTAGTCTCACTATTGAATATCTTATTTTAAAACAATTAGACTACAAAACGCGCCGAATTGACTATTTGACTCATATAGAAAAAGAGAACGAGTAGTCTAATTGTTTTAGTAGAAACCAACTAGCATACTACCTTCGAATTTATACCAATATTTATTGATTTGTTTTTGTTCAATATCACGCAATAGAATGAAATTATGCCGGTGTATTTATAGTTCACAGGTTTATGAAAACCACTCTATTTTAATTACTTGGATAGCGTTAATACTTCCTTAGTAGAGTCGTTTTAGTCTAACCTATTCAGTATAGTGAGATAAATTTAGCCAAGCAGCAAGGCCCGCATTGAGGGTTGACTAAAACGTCTATAGCGTACGAAAATACTGTTTACAAATATATTTTATTTACGAAGAATCTGAAAGATAATTTACCAAAATGAGACTTATATAAGTTGGGCCACCATTGGATTTCAAACTCCCTTGTTCGTCTTCCTTCTCCTTCACCAATGACGATGGAACTCCGTATCTTTGGCTTTGCTTGGGAGACCCCACGGGGCTGTTGTGCACGATGTCGTGCTGCTTCAAGAGCAGCAAGAGGGTCGTCTTCTTCATAAGGGTCGCACTCGACTAAGCGGTGATCGGTATCATAAGCGGCATTAATATTGATAGCCACTTCCGTTTGTTCATTTAGGAAGTCAGTGAAAACATCCTCGTCATAAATTCTGTAGGCGATGCGGACTGCTTGCTTTTTCATGATCGGTTGCTTCAAGTGTTGACAGTTTCGGACGTTATAAACTGGAGGCGAACCTATTTTCCAAATGATGTGGTTGAAATACGATTCTAGAGCTTGAAGAATATCGATTTTCACCCATTGACCTATAGAATGATATTATAGATGAGTTAATTCTTCCCTCTAACTATTAAAAAAAAAGTCAGCGTTAAAGCTACGTACCTCCTACTTTTGGGTAATGAACACCATTTACTCGTTCGGCTACACAGGATAAAAAGGCCAAATAATTCTTGTATGATTGTTTACGTATTTTTCTTGGCACTGGTAAGGAAATCTGATTGGCACTCGCATCAAAGAAGATGCACGAGTTTGATACTTTGCCATGGCTTTTCAAAGTATGCCTACCAAGGGATCGGCTATTGGTGAACTTTCTGTTACAAATGCTACAGTGAGTTGAGCAAGATTTAGACATCGTACTTTTACGCTACAATAGAAGTAATAAACGCCAAGCTGAAACCACGCGTTAGTAAAATGTCACTGTTTAAAACGGAAGTGTAAACAGACAACCACAGCCAATAAGAAAACGGATAATAGAAAGGCACATCCGGAATATACCAAGAGACTAAAAATAACCATATAGCGCGACACTATATAAATAATGCTTTGTTGATAATAATGTTGCCGTTTTATTGCCGCTCGAGCACTTCTTTCTAACTGCAATTATATCCGCCTTGCGAAATGAACTCACCTCACGCGAACAGAGTCTACAGACAAATACACCACTGAACTAAAAGAAAAGCCGAAAATAACAAAACAACTATATCACAGGGACAAGTAAATATTTGTTTATAAAGTTTATAAACTTGTCGTTCAAAAGGTTTTGAAGAATCAATCATCTCAAAATCACAATGTATTTAAAGCGCTAAAGAATTCGAAGTTGCAGGCACTTTTAGAAAGCCGCTATAAAAAGTCAATGTTCGTCTCTAGCCGTTTTCGTTAATCAAATACTCAGAGCATAGACTATGCTATTCATTGGGATATTATAATCATAAGTGAGCTGCAGGGAATGGCTGACCAAGAGACCATATAAATACTACTTAGTATTATGGTCTCTTGCTGAAATATAGCAGTCGTATTCTTCTTACTTGTGTTTATCTAGTAATCTCTTTACATGACAGGCTTTCTTTATCATGATACAGGGTGATTAAAGAGTTGTGACGTTTTAACACTTGCCTAACACTATTTTGACATATGATTGAGTGAAATAATGGTCCCCCAGGACAATTTTTTTCTCTGGGCTTAGCTCCTCGTGTCCCACCGGAAGAGTTTTAGAGCTGCATCAATAATATTTATACACAGTCATGTTCAATGGTAAAGCTTTAAGATACATATATTTTTAAGCTCAAACTCCATGTACCAAGAAGCGTTTGATGGATTTGAAAATAGGTAATTTTTACGCGTTCGTTCAGATGCTACGATAGCATCTCAATTAGAGATCTAAAGAAATAGTTAGATTCAAAATCCCAAAGAGATTTTTAGTGTTTTGGAAAGAGGAAGACTGTGTTTGGGATAGGACCAGGCAGGTGTGCTACATGCCATCTCACCGATTTCCACGAAACTTGGCACAGTGAAAGGGTTCATCCCAAAACTCAAATAGGCAAAAGGGCTTAGAATTTGGATATATTCCGGGGGGACTAGGCCACCCCCCTGGTTTTGGGGCTGAAATCTCAAATTTCCACCCAGAAAAGGTAGAGAAGTACAAAGCTCTCCTGCTCGCAAACGCCAACGGATTTTATTGTCCCTTTGCAAGAGCAATTGTACATCCTTCCTAAGTTCACAACAGAAAGTTTGAGTCATGTGAATGATTTCTTGTCAATCATCCTAAGTTAATGATTAACGAGGTAATTGGCTAATTTCAAAAATGCTAAAATTAAGGGTATTTGAAGCCAAATATCTCCAATGCGCATCCTTACATTGAAAGGCTAATACTGTCACAGTAAAGAACTACCCTTGGGCAACAAAAATCAAGAAAAACATTTTTGGGCTCTGAAATATTTTTTGCACAAGCACCGTTCAAAGTATGAATATAGCAAAGTTCCTTCAACGAAGGCAAAACAAACGATTGTAGGTTTGTACACGTATTTACCTCATGCGATTCCTAAATATATAACTCGTTTAACTCTACTGAAGACTCAAGAGACCAAGGATTTCAGAATTTGACGTCGAATCTGTGAGAAATCCGAAGCCAAAACATTGTATGGAGCACTGAATGGCATCAAGAAAACGATCGATATTCCCAAAAGAACTCAAGCGAACAGAACAAAACTAAGGAATACGGCACAGTATACTCACATGATTCCTTGTTTTATTTATTTTGTTCTTGAGCTCGAAACCATCGTTTGTTGACATATTGAATGTTGATCGTAGCGATTACATAATAACATTCCCGCGTTGGACACATCTGACTCGTGATTCAACAGGGCAATTTCGCTCTAAATAGTCTCTAGTATCCATTATTTGACACGATTCCAAGATATATCAGGATAAAAGGATATTGTTAATCTTCCTTTTTGAAGAACTATCGCTAAAACGGCTCCCAAAATGAATTTTATCCTGCGAAGCAACATGACATTTGGCGCCAAAATGTGAGCCTTCACTATCGTGGCCAGCGGATACACAGGGATCCCGTCTAAGGTTTTGTGTGGTATCACGGCAGTTTAGGGTGTCTCAAAGTAGGTTTTACTGACCACACTTCCACTTTTCATTCGGCACATTGATAGACTTATCCTAAACCGATCAAAACGACCTTGGCAACGATAAAACTGAGATTGTTGAAATCAATTTTTCTAAAATTTCTCAAGATTTCGATGATCTCTATACAAGCAATTATATGCGTGATAAACTACATACACAGCATTCACACTGTTTGATCAGAGCGATTTTGAATATAATTCGCATAAACATTATTTATGCGAATTATTCAAAAAGTTTGAATTTTTATTTAAAATGTATAGTTGCATGAGTATGGCCTCCTTGGAAGAGAGCGATGCGATGGCATTGATATGAGAGTGTTTGACTTAGTGGGGCTTGTAGCATTTATACCTGACATATATAGGGGTGCCTGACATATATAGGGGCGATGGGGAGGAGAGGGGTAGTAATCAAAATATGTTGACTGAATATAGGGGCCCCCGACATATAGGGGCGATGGGGAGGGGCGGTAATCAAACGACGTTGCCTGACATATAGGGGCGATGGGGAGGAGAGGGGTGGTAATCAAAATATGTTGACTGAATATAGGGGCGCCTGACATATAGGGGCGATGGGGAGGGGTGGTAATCAAACAACGTTTGCCTGACAATAATAGGGACGATGGGGAGGGGTGGTCATCAAACTATGTTACCTGTCATATAGGGGCGATGGGGAGGAGAAGGGTGGTAACAAACATTGTTGCCTGAAATATAGGGTCGCCAGACATATAGAGGGGCGATGGGGAGGGGTGGTCATCAAACTATGTTACCTGACATTTAGCGGCACCTGTCATATAGGGGGGCGATGGGGAGGGGTGGTCATCAAACTATGTTACCTGACACATAGGGGCGATGGGGAGGGGACGGGTGGTAATCAAACTATGTTGCCTGACACATAAGGTCGATCGCCTGACATATAGGGGCGATAGGGAGGGGAGGGGTGGGGTGGTAATAAAACTACGTTACCTG
Organism: Actinostola sp. cb2023; assembly: GCA_033675265.1. Taxonomy (NCBI): domain Eukaryota; kingdom Metazoa; phylum Cnidaria; class Anthozoa; order Actiniaria; family Actinostolidae; genus Actinostola; species Actinostola sp. cb2023. The sequence goes on from JAUJYZ010001090.1 coordinate 12,528, forward strand.
ACAAATAGGGGCGATAGGAAGGGGAGAGGTGGTAATCAAGCTATGTTGCCTGACACATAGGGGCACCTGACATATAGGGGCGATGGGGAGGAGAGGAGTGGAAATCAAACTACATTGCCTGACATATAGGGGCGATGGGGAAGGGTGGTAACTCAAACTGCGTTACCTGACATATAGGGGCGCCTGACAAATAGGTGCGATGGGGAGGAGAGGGGTGGTCATCAAACTACGTTACCTGACATATCTCAGGTATGTTAAGGCCTGGGTATTTTTCTCTTCCAAAATGGCCGCCACAAATCAATAGGGGGTGGTCTATATTCTCATATTTTTAAACTATTGTTTTGATATTTTGGCAGATGTGATGAGGTCGCAATGCTAACACTTTCTGATAACAGTTTCCATGGAAACATGTAATCTGACCTTTGAACCCTTATTGTAAGAAAATTTGATAAAGCCTCTGGGAGATAGGTAGACTCTTTAAACATTGCGGGTATCTTTGCGTAATTGTATCAGGGTTAGTGTATACATTTTCGATCCAACTGGAATGGGTGGAACTTTTAAGGGAAAGGCTAATTAAGGTAAATGTGAAATTTGATATCCTGAATTTTCAAAGAAATTAACTTACTTTTCCAAGATTTCTAGTTGGACTGAAAAACTACATGACAACATGCTTTACTTCCACCCTTTTACTCTCTGATATTTTTACGCTTTACTGCTCTCCCGAAGCATTATATCATATTTTCTTGCAATTGAGGTCAAATGTCACAGGACGTGTCACCATGGCAACAGCATAAGCCAAAATGTAGAATAGGACAGTTTATATTAGATGTAGTGAACTCGATGCTATTGGGTACAACCTACCAAAGTTAGACTACTGTTCACCTTGAAAGGGCGAAATCAGCTTTGACCCAGGCCTTAATATGTCTGAGATAGGGGCAATGGAGAAGGGTGGAAATCAAACTACGTTACCTGACATATAGGGGCACCTGACATATAGGGGCGTCTGACATATAGGGGAGAAGGGGAGGGTAGGAGTGGCACTCAAACTACGTTGCCTGACAAATAGGGGCACCTGACATATAGAGGCGATGGAGAGGAGAGGGGTGGTAATCAAAATACGTCACCTGACATATAGGGGCGATGGAGAGGAGAGGGGTGGTAATCAAACTACGTTACCTGACATATAGGGGCGATGGGGAGGAGAGGGCTGGTCATCAAACTACATTACCTGACATATAGGGGCACCTGCCAGGGGCGATGGGGAGGAGAGGGGTGGTCATCAAACTACGTTACCTGACATATAGGGGCGCCTGACATATAGGGGCGATGGGAAGGGGAGGTGTGGTAAACAAACCATGTTACCTGACAAATAGGGGAGATGGGGAGGGGCGGTCATCAAACTACGTTACCTGACATATAGGGACGCCTGGCAGATAGGGGCTATGGGAAGGGGAGGGTGGTAAACAAACCATGTTACCTGACAAATAGGGGCGATGGGGAGGGGTGGTCATCAAACTACGTTACCACGAACTACGTTACCTGATATGTAGGGGCGCCTGATATATAGGGGCGATAGGGAGGAGAGGGGTGGAAATCAACGTTGCCTGATTACCTCTCCTTCCCTCCCCATCGCACCTATTTGTCAGGCGCCCCTATATGTCAGGCAAACGTTGTTTGATTAGCACCCCTCCCCATCGCCCCTATATGTCAGGCACCCCTATATATGTCATCTTCCAAGGAAACTATACCATCAAGGTCAAACTCATGCAACTATACATTTTAAATAAAAATTCAAACTTTTTGAATAATTCGCATAAATAACTTTATGCGAATTATATTCAAAATCGCTCTGATCAAACAGTGTGAATGCTGTCTCAGCTGCTTTGCCTTAGTATGTAGTTTATCACGCATATAATCGCTTGTCTAGAGATCATCGAAATCTTGAGAAATTTTAGAAAAACTGATTTCAACAATATTTTTTATCGTTGCCAAGGTCGTTTTGATCGGTCGAGGATAAGTCTATCAATGTGCGGAATGAAAAGTGGAAGTGTGGTCAGTAAAACCTACTTTGAGACACCCTTAAACTGCCGTGATACCACACAAAACCTTAGACGGGATCCCTGTGTATCCGCTGGCCACGATTGTGAAGGCTCACATTTTGGCGCCAAATGTCATGTTGCTTCGCAGGATAAAATTCATTTGGGGCGCCGTTTGAGCGATAGTTCTTGAAGAAGGAAGATTAACAATTTCCTTTTATCCTGATATATCTTGGAATCGTGTCAAATAATGGATACTAGAGACTATTTAGAGCGAAATTGCCCTGTTGAATCACGAGTCAGATGTGTCCAACGCGGGAATGTTATTATGTAATCGCTACGATCAACATTCAATATGTCAACAAACGATGGTTTCGAGCTCAAGAACAAAATAAATAAAACAAGGAATCATGGGAGTATAATGTGCCGTATTCCTTAGTTTTGTACTGTTCGCTTGAGTTCTTTTGGGAATATCAATCGTTTTCTTGATGCCATTCAGTGCTCCATACAATGTTTTGGCTTCGGATTTCTCACAGATTCGACGTCAAATTCTGAAATCCTTGGCCTCTCGAGTCTTCAGTAGAGTTAAACGAGTTATATATTTAGGAATCGCATGAGGTAAATACGTGTACAAACCTACAATCGTTTGTTTTGCCTTCGTTGAAGGAACCACATCAGTCAAAATCGCCTTTGTTATATTCATACTTTGAACGGTGCTTGTGCAAAAAATATTTCAGAGCCCAAAAATGTTTCTCTTGATTTGTGTTGCCCAAGGGTAGTTATTTACTGTGACAGTATTAGCCTTTCAATGTAAGGATGCGCATTGGAGATATTTGGCTTCAAATACCCTTAATTTTAGCATTTTTGAAATTAGCCAATTACCTCGTTAATCATTAACTTAGGATGATTGACAAGAAATCATTCACATGACCCAAACTTTCTGTTGTGAACTTAGGAAGGATGTGCAATTGCTCTTGCAAAGGGACAATAAAATCCGCTGGCGTTTGCGAGCAGGAGAGCTTTGTACTTCTCTACCTTTTCTGGGTGGAAATTTGAGATTTCAGCCCCAAAACCAGGGGGGGTGGTCTAGTCCCCCCGGAATATATCCAAATTCTAAGCCCTTTTGGCTATTTGAGTTTTGGGATGAACCCTTTCACTGTGCCAAGTTTCGTGGAAATCGGTGAGATGGCATGTAGCACACCTGCCTGGTCCTATCCCAAACACAGTCATAACACCTTTGTATGTAGCAAAATATTAGTTTCGTACAACCGTCGGTTTTTCTACGCGAACACATCGAAAATGCTTAATTTTCGCTTCGCGTCATCGTCGGCCGAAGGCTATTTTGAGGGAATTTCGACTTTCTTCAATTTTGAAGAAAATAAAAAGCTCTTGAAGTTTTCGATACTATTTTTGGAAATGGTACACCAAAGGGGTTCTATTGGTGAAATAAAACGAAATTCGATTTTTCGCAACTGTCCGCCGATTCTCGATATTTAGAGGCAGTGGCTCTTAAAGGGGGACTCTGATCAAAATCGACCAATTTTGTACGGCTTTTTCTTCGACTTTTTCTGAAAGTATGTACTTTAACTAAGAAAAATCCCAAAAATTGTTGTTATTGAAACAGACAGTGCCGAGATATCGTGATTAAAAATGCCCAATTCACTCGTCCGCCATCTTGCTTTTGAATAAGCGAGCCCGTCAAAAAACAGTCAGCGGTTAGTCTAGTGACGTCACCGTGACGTCATCCAATCAACCCAACTCAGACCAGAATCATTTCACGAACATATTCCTGCAAAATGTCCTCAAGTGAAAGCGAGTTTTTCTCAAGTTGTTCATCGATTTCTTCAGATCTATCATCTGAAGACTCACAAGTAGATAAGCTTTATCACTCTCAGTCAGATTTAAGCGTCGATGGTTTCGGTTACGACGAAAGTTTGGAGCCTGAAGCTACAGAGGAAGAAGTTGCTTCTTACCAACAACAACTCGATACCGAAGAACAAGAAGAAGTTAAGTTTCTGAAACGATTTCATGGAGAAGTAGAAGTTCAGTCATGGTAAGATAATCAGAATTCAGTAGCCAAAAGTTAGTGATAAATGTCCGTGTATTGAGCAAATGAAGAGTGTTTCATTCGCGTGATTCAGCGCAGTGATCGAACGCAAAGTAACTGTAAACAAAAACTTTTTCGACTCGCAAATTGCGAGCTGCTCAAAAAAACTATATTCTAAACCAAATACGTTTCACAGTAATCTAAATTTCGGCCCCATTCTTCTTTATACGTTATAGGTGCACATGTTCTCACTGCTCTTTGGAATTGGTAGTGAAAAGTGAAGAATGCTTTTGCTGTAAGGAGATGGTTCGTTGTATGGAAAAGATGGACGAAGTTGATATGGACGATACATGCATAACACAACACCCAGGTTTCAGAAATGTGTGTTTAGACAAGTGGGTTCTCGAAACAGCTGCTATTGGGCTAAAGACCAGGAATAGAAAAAGCTATACGACCCTATTTAAAGAAGGAATCAAAAGTGAGCCAGAGTAAGTACACTATAAGAATCCCACTAAGACTTACTTATGTTACTAGCTTATTTATTTATTGAAAATGGACTGAAGTAGTGTAAGTTACTGCACCAGCGTATACCTTACCATAAGCACTATCCTGTTTCTGATTTCAAACTACTTTTTATTTAGGTTTCTACGTTCTGTAGCATACAGGCAAATCGTAAGATTTATTTGGACCTACATGGGTAACACAATGAGAACTCCTCTGCCATCATGTATCTACACGGCGATACGAACAGAGTTTCCAAGTGAAACGGGACTATACAAAGGTTTTGAGGAAGAAGAAGAGGAGGAAGAAGAAGAGGAGGAAGAAGAAGAGGAGAAAGATGATGTTGAGTAGTGTTTATAATTATGTTTTTAAAAGCCTACCTTTTGAACATGCTTATACATACATGTACAGTATATTGTCATAACGTATTTACAATTCTAAGTCTTTTTGTATACATACAGTGGAACCTCTAATAAGCGACCAATCTCTATTTAGTGGCCAGTGGTCAATGTTCAAAAGAGTGCTTTAGCATTGTTTTACACCTCTATAAAATATAAGCGGCTACTTGCCAATTCCCCGATAGTGGCTGCTTATAGAGGTTCAACTCTATTCATAGTAAAAATAATTGTTACAATATCATACATGAAGTGCCATTTTTAGCTATTCAAACTGTTATAATAATGCAGTTCGGTCTTGGATTGACCTATATGTATAAATTTATCCTCAACAAAAAGAACAAAGTCACCTGTCAGTGTAATATGTGACATGAAGAATATAATATATTTTATATAATTGTAGTTTCACAGTTCCCTCTCTTGTGGCCTTTCATTGGGGCACCACACTTTTTGCATGTCGGTGCCCTTCGTTCTTGGGGTTGTCTTACATTTATTTCCACAAAATTTGAAGCCTGTTATAACATGGTCTGTATCTCAGCATCTATAATAACAATAATGATTGCAACTTCAATATTGCTACCTTTTTTCCTTGGTCTAATGTTTTGAGTTTTTAGAGTGTGAGAAGGTTTAGGTTTACACGATGACATAGTTACATGTACATATTGGATATTATTCTTGTCAATGTCTTGATGTCCTAATAAAATTCATTATGCCATCTACTTACCAGAGCACGTTGGTGGACATTCAACATTTGTTTTTTCTTTTCTTGATTTATGTTTTTGCACTGCTTCTTCCCTCGACTCAAGTTCAAACATAGTTTGCATTGGTTGAGGGGTGCCTTGTGTTAATTCGTCTTCCAGTTGTTGCAATTCTCTCCTGGGTGTTTCAATTAAGGTTTTGTATAGTTCTGCTACATATTCTAAAAAAATGAACATGTCATAAAATTGACTCTTACTACATGTACAATATTACTAATATTCACACTGCTCACACTAACTTAGTTCAACAAATTTGTATTGGAAATCATATATATAGTTTACCGGTCGATATGGAATGAATTAACTAGACTGAGTATGTTTTTTTCAGAATATCAGAATTGCATTAGCCTATAGAGCAAATACACACAAGTTCAAATTGAACTAGAAATCATATGATTGCCAATTAATAATATTTATGATCAATAGCTTTATTTGCTTATCATCTTGACTTGATAGTGGTGTCATTGCACATAATGATATTCATTAGAGTTTCTTGATTCTGATTAGCTAAGTGCAGTGCAATAATATTAAAAGGTAATAGTGGATATTATAAACCATGTGTACATTTATTCATGAAATATGACTTCTCATTCAATTTGGGAAATTCCAAAATGAACTCCAAACAATATGATTACCAGTATACAAATACATGTAATACTTTTGCTGTTGCATGGTTTTAGTAATTTGAATTCTACTTGAATGGGATAATTAGCTTACCAAAGTTTTGTGGTACTTTTGATTCTTTTACAGTAGCTTCTCCATACTTATATTTTGGGTAAGAAATATTTAGTTTTGGCTGTCCGTTGGCATCTATTTTTTTTGCTCTTCTCAGATTATAATTAAAATGTAAGGCTGATAGTATTGTCCTGAAGGAAAATTATTGCGTCAGTTACATGTATAAACATTACATTACATTTGTATATCTTATACATACCTCCCTAGCATACCAAGATAAGAGTATGATAACATTTTTGGTGCGAAATGGTTAACAACCGAGTGATAAGATTCCAAGCAGCTAGTCTGTCCTACAGAAGAAGCTTTCTTGATGGCTTTTGTTAGCTGCAAGTTAGTTAGAGCCTCATAAAGTTTACCATATGCTTCAGAACCTACATTTATAAGCAGAATGTGACAATAGAAATTAATACAACAAGTAAAATCCTAACTTACATACCACCCAGCCAGAGGTAGTTACATTTACATGTAACTGAAATATTCAGTCAGTACTTACAAATGTGTAATGTTATTAGAACAAGGATCAGTAGAGTGTATATGACTAATTACTAACAGTTAATTGTGCTTGGATTTAGTGTTTGCAATCTGTATATAATATTAACATACAGTATACCGGTACATACCTTTAGTGAACCACACCTTGGGCTTAGTGACTGCTCCATGGGCACAAGCATTAAACAAGCGATTAGGTAGATTGGTGTGTATATTAAGAATATGGGAGAAGAAGGAATGGAACTTTGCCACTTTTACTTCACCAAGAAGACCATGTGTGGATGTTACCGACCAATAAAAGTGGCGAACACAAGCTTTGCGCCATCGACCAATAATCTCACATCCCTTTTCTTTACTTAATTTTATTAGGATTTTCTGTATTTCTAGAGGGCAGATTAAAAATTATGATTAATATAATAATTAGCTTGACAATAAGTAGTCACATTTATTAGCCAATCAGACCTCAACATTATTTCATATTTTATTTTAATTCAATATTTTAACAGGAACATCCAGTTTAGCCTTAGTAGATAGTATAAAATATGTGAAATTAATACATAATAGCCAAAAGTTGGCACAGTTCTGCTGTACAGTATTATTACTAGTAACTTGTATGAGTGGGAAATGTATGGTACCGTGTCATGCCAAATTCAAGGTTAGATTGGATAAGATGTATCTGTGCGCTTTTGGATTGGTTAAAAAGGAAGTCATTTGAGTGTCACGGTACCATACATGTAGGTTTCAAACTCATATGAAAATAACACTTATATGTTAACTTACTTTTACCAATATGCCAAACATCAAAGAAATGGTGTACCATGGGTTTTCCAAGTTCTCGACACTTGTTAGGTAGATCCTCCCGCATCCACTTTGCTATTGACATGTGTCTGTCAGACACGAAGGCTGTTATTATCATTCCCGTTGCAAGAAGATAATCAAATGCACGTTGGTGCCCAAGAAATTCCATTGCGGAACTACTTCCAGCTTCATTAGCCTGTAAGATATATTGATTTAGTCTGTTATATTTTTGATATTGTTTTGATGTAAATTTTTATTTCTGGGTACCAATATGGTGCTAATTTAAATTCATTGTGAAATAGTTTACCTGTACAATAACAAGGTGTAAGATCAATCCCACAGTGCAGCAATATATAGTGTAGGTCCCGAATTTTGCTGAATGACCCATACTGTCATGTCGACCATCCCCTGCTAAGATAACTTCTTTTCCTTGTAGTGATGCCAATAACTTTGCTTGATATGAACGCCAGAACTTTACTATTGATGGGATAAGGAGATGCTTTTGATGATAGTAATATGTTGATGGTTGATAAACCAGAATATTCATGTGATGGAATACCAAGAATACTTTTTTAACAGATGCACCAGCGCAGAGAATAGCAAAACTGAGAAGTAAATTCCCAGCAGGAAATTTGTTAAGTAAGAATGGCTGGCTTTTCCAGTTGAAGGTCTGTTGACATTTCGTACAAGTAGAATCAATATTCAGTAGAGTTCCATACTGGGACATAGTTATTTTAGGGTTAGGAGCAAAACACAAGTGACAGTACTGGAAGAGAAGTAAGAGTTTGGACAAGAACACAATCCCCTTGGGCTCTTCCATGATGTTCTTTCCTTCAAAATCCAACCTGAGGGAAGAATAGAATCCTTTTTCAATATTCATAGCTATCATCATAGTTTTAGTATTTTCATTCATGTAATAATAATAATGCTAATAATTTATTAATTTGTATGATTGCACATATTAGAATGAAAATTATCATATGCGCAATACATACATTGACTATAAATAATACAATAATAATAATAATAATTACAAGAGTAAAAAGTTATAAAATATGTATAAAATGTAATAGTAAATATACTAAATTATAATGAATAAGCTAGAGTGCATACAATATATCCATGAAAAAGTACTAACTAAATAGTACAAAATAGCACTAATTAAACAATGGAAAACAAAGGATTTTGTACTATTTAGTACTAGTTGTTTCATGGTTTTTGTGTTTGCACTCTAATGTATATATAATATATATTGGGAAATTTATTCTGTGCTGTGGGAAAGTCATCGTTGGACAATACACCACTCCCTTATTCTACATATAATATATATTGAGTATAGTAGTTGTAGTCAAGGATGCACCAATGTTTTGACCTACATTGTAAATCCGTTCTCTGTGGTGATGTTTGTATGTACATATGTACTTTTAGTCTTGGTATTTATTACATACTGTATACGCACCTTGGATTTGGATTTCCTTCTACGTCATCATCACTTGAGTTTTCATAGTTTTGGTCAGGTGAGTTTTCACTGTCAGAACGATGTGCGGTCGTGTTGTCAGATTGGTCTTCAGGAATCCAAGTGGGGTCTTCAGGAGTCAGGTCGTTTTCAGGTTCTGTGCTGTCCATAATTAGTGGCTCGGGTTCTTGGAAATATGTTTGAGTGCCTATAATATATCCAAAAAAAAATAACGATAACGACTGGATCCGCTTTTTTAACATAAACACCCCAAATATTTTAGCCCTATATTTATAATATAACTACTGTACCTATTTGTTTAGTTTTTGTAACGATTTTAGTTTTTTGTTGACCAGCTATTAACTCTTCATCCTTTTTGCAAAGTCGTTCTTTCAACCTTTTTGTTTTGGTAACAAGAGTGTTCAGTCGTTTCTTTAGACGTCTTATTTCGTCGGACAACAATGGGCAGTTGTTGCAATCTCTTTGCCCAGGGATTTGCAGACTTTCTTCTACATGCATATCGGCATCATCTAAATCTTCAACCTAAATGAAAAATCAACGATCAAGCTCTTGAAGAAGTTTCGTAGCCAATATTTGTAAATTACCTGACACTGTATTGGTTCTGACATCGCGGGAAATTCCATAACGGCGGGCTGGTCCAATTCCATACCAACACAACCGTCTTGAACACCACCGTCTTGAACACCACCGTCTTGAACACCAGTACCGTCTTGAACACCAGTACCGTCTTGAACACCAGTACCGTCTTGAACACCAGTACCGTCTTGAACACCAGTACCGTCTTGAACACCACCGTCTTGAACACCACCGTCTTGAACACCACCGTCTTGAACACCACCGTCTTGAACACCACCGTCTTGAACACCACCGTCTTGAACACCACCGTCTTGAACACCACCGTCTTGAACACCACCGTCTTGAACACCACCGTCTTGAACACCACCGTCTTGAACACCACCGTCTTGAACACCACCGTCTTGAACACCACCGTCTTGAACACCACCATCTTGAACACCACCGTCTTGAACACCACCGTCTTGAACACCACCGTCTTGAACACCACCGTCTTGAACACCACCGTCTTGAACACCACCGTCTTGAACACCACCGTCTTGAACACCAGTACCGTCTTGAACACCAGTAACGTCTTGAACACCACCGTCTTGAATGTGAACAACATCTTGACTCGTCTGTATAAGAAAATAGGAAGTATGTATTGCTTGTCAAAAGAAATTCCAACAAAAACTTGAAATTACGTGGTAATGACGATACAAATTGCCGATACAAATTGGCGACATGTAGATTACCTGTGTGTGTGATAATTCTGTGATGGGTAAAGGTAGCCAGTCAGTTGCTGTTGATTGCTGCCATTGATCACTTGGTTGTTCCACTGTGTCAGACTTGTCGTGAACAGACAATGCTTCCTTGACCATCTGAAGGAGTACAAAGCGTGCAGCTTGAATGCGAGAATATTACCGCCGCGAAAACAACTCCGAAATATATCAGACTCAGTCTTATTGAAATAAAACACGGAGTCATCTAAAATTATATATTTTTTATCGCAAAGTTGAAAGACTATAACTATAGACTGATCACGATGTGTGAAATTAAAGTTACTGAACATGCACAATAGGGCCATCAGCTGTGATTCATTGAGCATAACGTCGGAGAACGCTATCTATGTCGGCCGCAAGAACTTCAATTAGGCATCGCTGAAATACAAATCATGTCGCAACACTACTACAATCAATCGTACTTTTAGTCGAATTCGATTTTTTCATTCATCGCAATTTAATATTAGCATTCACGTACGAGGGTCTGAGCATGCCGCGTAAAGCGCACCATGTCAACAATGCGCGCACTCATACTTGCACAAGTCAATGAATATTACGGAAGCTATATAAAGTAGATTTTTTTAATGTAACGCTTCTCTTATAATTGTTCAACGAAATGATTCTTATAGGAACGATTAATGTAAGCTGTTTGAAATATCTCTGTTATACTTTGCAACTCACCTTCCGGCGGGCTCTGGCGCTTGAGTGTAAAGGTACTTGTTCTGCAGATTTCCATATTGTTGGTATGGATCCCGAAATAAGTCTTCGTAATGAACTTTCTGAATGCAAGGACCTTGAAAAGCAGCTTTCTTCAAAATGCTTTGAGCATATTACGAACCGATCAGTAGGATCGAAATTTTTACGATGAAGCCTTAAGAACTTCTTCCACTTTGCGCGAACTGATTGCGGGTTTGTGGGCGAATTATGGAGCGAAATACTTTGTCTGGGAGCCGATTTGTTAGCACAATCTTGCACAACACAACGGCTTGAAGGCATGTTCGCCTTTCCTTAGTTAAAACGACGTTTGAATAATATTTTTGTGAGTGATATGTTGCATCAAAGGACTCGAACCATACTTTTCTCACTTCTTGTGATATTTGGGTTGATTGGATGACGTCACTACCGGTATCGACCCATTCTCCTCCAGTTTGCTCGGTTTATTCAGTGGCCTCCAAAATTGAAGCCGAAAAAAGGGTACTTCCCGTCCAAATTTCGAAAAATCGCTTCGTACAGTTAATGTTGGTGGCTTAAACATTATAATGACGGAGTTTGAGCGAATTCAAAAAAAATTCGCATTTGATCAGAGTCCCCCTTTAAGTCCTTTTGTAATCAACGCAATTGGGGTTTTATCTCAAATGATAACATCGAAGACGACTGCCTGAACAATAGTGGCATTCACCTTAATAAGAAAGGATCTGGACTCTTAGTGTCTAATTTTATGTCATATTTAACATCATTTGATTGATTCGCTTACCGCACTGCTCCACTGTCAGGTCAGTCTATTTATAAGGTTTTTAATAGTTGTAATGATTTATTTCCTGAAGTTAGTAGGTTAAAGGGGTTTAAAATAGCAGCTATCAATATTACTAGCCTGGTTAAACATATTGATGATTTGAGGGTTGTTATGCTGGACTCTCCCTTTGATATGCTTGCAATTAATGAAACACGCCTAGATAGTTCAATTCCTGATAATGAAGTTAATATTTCTTTCTATTCCATAGTCCGTAATGATTGTAATCGCTTAGGTGGGGGAGTGGCCTTCTATGTCAAAGATACAGTTGGATTCACTCTTCGCCTGGATTTAAGATGTGACCATCTTGAATCTATTAGTATTGAAATTTCTAAACTACACGTGAAACCTTTCATAGTAAGTACCTGGTATCGGCCACCCAGCTCAGGACTGGATACTTTCAGTTTTTTCGAGCAATTGTTGTCCAAACTTGATGATGAAGCCAGAGTCAATAGTTCTAGGAGATTTTAATTGCGATCTTCTCTGCGATCGGAGAAATTCAAATACCTCTGTTCTAATGTCATTGTATGAGGAGTACCAATATACACAAACAATCTCATCTCCCACAAGAATTACAGAAACCACTAGTTCGCTCATTGACCATGTTATTACAAATCCCCCCCAGCACATTATAAAGAGTGGAGTTTCCCACTTAGGTATTTGCGATCATAGTTTAATATTTACAGTCCGACGTCTAGCTCAACCATGGGGACTACCTCGTATTGTCGAATCTAGACGTTTTAACAATTTTAACGAAGAAGATTTCCTGGACGAAATGAGAAAAAATCCATGGGATATGATGGATATAGTTGATGACCCTAACGAGAAACTCTATATCTGGCAAATTATGTACCTTGAGGTACTTGATAAACATGCACCCTTACGTAAAAAACGAGTTAGAAACTGTGAAGCCCCATGGCTCACCCCCCAATTAAAGCAAGAAATGTTTTGTCGAAATCACCTCAAGAAACAAGCAATCAATAGTGGATTATCCACTTCTTGGCAGGCTTATCGTATAGCTAAAAATAAGGTCAACTATAAGCTAGACAAAGCGAAACGTGATTTCTATGTTTCTAATCTTGATCTAAGTAAGGGAAAACCTAAAAGGACTTGGAAACTAATTAACAATCTATTGAATCGTAAGACCAAGAATACCGTTGTAACAAATTTGAAAGTAAATGGGGATAATTACACTGATCCAACTGATATATCTGAGCTGTTCAACGAACATTTTGTATCGATTGGACCAAAACTAGCTAATCCATACCCCTAATACCATTACATATTCAACCTTGCACTTCTCCTAAATTTAATTTTAAACCAATTGATGAGGAATTTTTGGTGAATTTGATTAACAAACTGCCTCTAAACAAGGCCTCAGGAATCGACCAAATTCCTGCAAGAATGATTAACCTTTCAGCTCCTATCATAGCCAGTTCTCTTGCGAACATATTTAATGCCTCGCTTAAACAAGGATTATTTCCTGACGCGTGGAAACTAGCAAAGGTCTTTCCGATTTTTAAAGATGGTGTCAAAGCATCATGTGATAATCATAGACCCATTTCAGTCCTCCCTATCATTTTTAAACTCTTTGAAAAGGCGATATTTGAACAGCTTTACAACTATTTAATATATAATTATTTATTATCTGACCACCAATCAGGCTTTCGTCCATTTCATTCAACCCTTACTGCGTTGCTCAAAAACACAAGTTATTGGCTTAACAACATGGATTGTGGAAAAACAAATATCGCTGTCTTCATTGATCTTAAGAAGGCCTTTGATACCGTCGACCACATAATAATCCTAAGGAAATTATCGTCGTATGGTATTCATGGTATAGAGTTGCAATGGTTCAGGTCATATCTTTCAAATAGAAATCAACAATGTTTTGTCAATGGAGTGCTGTCAAGCCCCCAGTGCCTTAAATGTGGAGTTCCTCAGGGCTCTATTATTGGTCCACTTCTTTTTCTAATCTATATTAATGATTTGCCTGGATGCTTGACCCACTCCATCCCTAATATGTATGCTGATGACACCAATATCACATCAGGTGACTTTGATGTAAACACGATTGAAACTCTGATAAATAATGATCTTGATACATTGTGCGGCTGGCTTCAAGCCAATCGTCTTAGTCTAAATGTTATCAAGTCAGAATATATGATTATTGCATCAAGGCAACGCCTAGCCAATCTCTCGCGGGACCCAATAATTAAAATAGGTGATTGCCATCTTAAAAGAGTTAAATCCACAAAAATATTAGGGATGATATTTGACGAAAGCTTAACGTGGAATGATCATATATATATCCCATATTTGTAAAAAAGCAAGTAAAGGGCTTGGAGTAATTCGGCGGGTTTGCAACTATGTACCTTTGGAGACTTTGGTGAACATATATTCAACTACGGTGCTACCACATCTTGATTATTGTGCACCTGTTTGGGATACTTGTGGTAAAGGCCTGCGCGATCGACTCCAGAAAGTTCAAAACCGCGCTGGGCGCATAATTACTCGTTCTAATTATGATATCTAGCGATATTCTCCAAAGCCTCCATTGGGATAACCTAGAAACCAGACGGGTCAATCAGAAAGTGACAACCATGTACACAATTTTGAACTGTGAAATGCCGAATTATTTATCTGATATGTTCCAAAATGTTTCCGGCAGTCACGAATATAATCTCCGTGGATGTCACTCCAACCTGATACTCCCCCAACCGAAAACAATTTTTTTTAAACAAAGTTTCTGTTACAGTGGAGCAGTTGCCTGGAATTCTCTGCCACTAAATAAGCGAGACTCCCCTAGCCTTGCTAGTTTTAAAAGTTGTTTATAGAATAATTACAATGTAACACGGCTCTCAGGAAGAGCATTTATTTTAATGATGTGACACCGTGTAGATATAAAGTTTTATTTTTATTATTATTATTATTATTATTATTATTATTATCTATCACACTGTAATAAAAACCTTGAATCCTTGAATCCTGAAAGACCAACAGTCTTACTCGCAGCACCTACTGGAGTAGCAGCCATAAATATTGATGGTACTACAATAAATACTGCTCTAGCAATCCCTAAAAATACAAGCGATATTCTACCTGCAATGTCAGACCAGAAAATAACACAAATGAGATTATCACTGTCTGAACTGAAACTAATAATAATATATGATATTTCAATGGTTGCAAACACTACTTTGCTCCATATTCATCAATGGTTGAAGGAGATATTTGGTACTTCAAACTGTTTGCTGGTATAAGTGTAATTGTTGTTTGTGATTTATATCAGCTACCGCCAATCCGCAGAAAATCTGTGTTTGACAACTATACGAATGAAGCTTTTAAAGTGCTTATGACGCTTATTTTTTTATTTTAAAAATCGATTACATATGAAGTGAATAGTGGGATGGTTCAGTATTGTGTGATTTGAGCTTCGCATTTGCGAGTTATAAAGGTTTGAAATCGTGATATGCTAATTTGGTGACGTCAACGTAGGCATTTGCCGTAACTTATTTATATTTTTTCAAGTAGCACTCTTTTCTGAAATGGAAAAAAAAGTTTAACATCATGTATATAAGTAACCTGCGTAGCCCAGCGCAAAGGAAAAAAGGAGGGGAAGAGAGGGGGGGGGAGGGGAGGGGAGGGGAGGGGAAGGAGGAGGAGGGGACTGGGGAGGAGAGGAGAGAGGGAGCGCCTGCCGCCATCCTATTGTTTGCGCGTTATCCGCCTCTCGTCAAATGTCAATGGTGCTTGTCAAAAATCATCCAATCTGGCAAACTTCCGTTTGCTGTCAAATAATTCAAATGGCTATGTTATCAGTTGAAATCGAATAACCTCGAATAGTAAGCTACAATGTAACGTCTTCGAGACGAGACGAAAATTAACAAAGCATCAATCTTACATAAATATATTTCAACCTTCCTACAGAAGGAACTTGTACTAGCCGAAGGCCTTAGTGATATCGGGATGACTGTCTTTGAAGTCTCTGAACAGCGCACTGAGTCTCGTGTGCTTTGTAAACCGTAGCTTCGTCAATTACCACTTTTTGTCCGTGGTACATTCGGCAGAGGCATACAATCGAATACTTTCCAGAAAGTATATCATCTATAAACCAGTATCAATACTGTTCCACGAGCCGGAGAGAGAAGAAGCCGTTAGACGTAACGACGCTACTATTACGATAAATTAATAAATCCTTTGTGGTCATGTTGTTGTTGTTACAATAGTACCAGAGCTAAATTTACAACGTCTGTTAAGTACTGCTCGTCGTCACTCGACACCTTCTCCTTCTCAACCAATGGGAATTCTACGTTCTCTGAGAGCACGTAGAAATACGATCATACAATAGGATGGCGGCAGGCGCTCCCTACCTCCTCTCCTCCCCAATCCCCCCTCCCCGTCCTTCCCCCTCCTCCCCAGTCCCCCTTCCCCTCCCCTCCCCTCCCCTCCCCTCCCTTTCTCTTCCCCTCCTTTTCTTCCCAGCGCCGGGCTACGCAGGCTAGTATATAAGTTGTAGAAATATCTTCTATCAAATAATTCCATTGATTGGAGCAAGGCCTATGCCATAGTATATAAAACTACTCTAGATACAAAACTCCGCTGGTTTCAATACAGATTAATAATGAATTGTTTATATTTAAATAAGGACTTAGTTAAATTCAAACTCAGAGACTCTGCCTTATGTTCTTTATGTACAAATGAAATTGAAAATATTGAGCACCTCTTTGTGAAGTGTAAAAACTCTTCAAGTTCATACTTAGCAATTGTGAACTGGTTAAATAGTTATAATATTAGCTTACCAAACCTGAACTTAACTGTGTTAGGGTCTTGCTCCAGTCAAAGATCATCGATAACTATTTTTTTACTACTGCTATACAAATTATACGTGTATAGAAGCAGGGCAAACCCTAGTTTGATAAACCTGAAGGGGTATATTGCAATCCTCAAATATTATGAAAAAATAGAATATGCATAAAAAATAAAATAAACTCACATTCCATCTGGAAAAATATAATAACCTTCTGTTGGCTTTAAATTAATTTTCAAAATCTGGCTGTCAAAATTGTAACTGTAATTATTGTAGGAAGAAAAGGGATATGTTTTTCAGAATAAGTATTAGTTAGGTATGTTGTTCTGTATTAGTCGTTTTTCTTTCTCTTTCTTTCTCTGTTGTAATTTGTTTAATTTAAAAAAAAACTTCATTAAATGACAATATATCTCCAGATCCAGTAACAATCTGCCAGACAAGTAAAGAAAATCAAGGGGAATTGAGGGGCAAATCCCGTTGCAATTGGTCCAAAGCCGAAGTGTCACTATTGATTTCCATTTACTCTGATCGCAGAACAATGTTCAAGGATACAAATGTAAAAAGAGTTGTGGGAAAACATAAGCAAATAATTAATGAAGAATGAAGTGTGCTACAGTGCTAAAATGTGCGAAACAAATAAATATCACTTCATTGCTTAACATGGCTGCCGTCATATGGTCATGCCAAAATAGTGATGGTCACAGCTTCTTGCTACTCAAAGGTTTGCTAAAAATGATGATGTTATATGGCTGAGTCGGTGATATTCATCCGATCAGGTTTCATAGATGTCCACATAGTTGTATTATTGTTATTTATTGTTGTGGTACTATTAACAATTCAACAGGAAGAGGATTGTGTTGAGGATTTCACACTTTCATGTACCAAAACAGTTTGAAAACCACATATTAAAATGCACAATCGGGGGGATGACACCATATAATGAAGTGGTAGGGAGTTAGGTTGAGAAATAAAAATATTATGCTTGGGACTGCCAAAGTTAGCATTAATTCATTGTCCTCTAATTTTTTTATGTTGTGAAATCAATTGCAGAGACCACGGAGTCATTTGGGGACATAATGAAAGTATTGACAGCTAGCGAAAAAGAAGAAACAAATGAACCGTAATCCACCTAAAAAAACCGGGCTTTCTCTCCAACCAATTGGAGAAATGTACAAAGTGTGGTATGGGCCCACTAAACTTGAGAACACCGAGTGAGAAACGAGCAGGGTTGGCATACGTTATGCGGATAACAGGAGAAGAACACATTTCGGCCTGATGAAGTGCATACAGAAATGCACAAACCAAGACTAAAACAAATCAAAATAAACCAGCGC
This sequence comes from Actinostola sp. cb2023, assembly GCA_033675265.1. Classification (NCBI taxonomy): domain Eukaryota; kingdom Metazoa; phylum Cnidaria; class Anthozoa; order Actiniaria; family Actinostolidae; genus Actinostola; species Actinostola sp. cb2023. The sequence goes on from JAUJYZ010001090.1 coordinate 30,752, forward strand.
TGTGTTATTGGAACCATTCATTCTGGGAATGGGCATGCACAAATGGAATATATTCTTGCCCCAATGGACGTGAAATGCATGAATTCGAAAACCTACAAGACTATTGAGCGTAAAGTAGGACCAGAAATGGAAGATATTGCAAGAACGAGCTGTTCTCATTGGTTAGAAGAGGAAGTAAAAATTACAACAGGACACACCAAACTTTCCATTTCATACAATATGGGATGGCAGAAAAGGGGGAATGCTATTGGACGAACTGCTGAAAATCATTGTCTACGAAACAATATCATGACTGTCGCGTCAACCATATTGGTAGTTCTAAGTCAATGGAGGCAGGAGCAGCAGCACTAATCTACGAGTGCAAAGGGTAGCGGGATTCATTATTGCACCTTCATAGGAGACAAAGACAGTACGATCATCACACGTAGACAAGTATCATGTGAGTATGCAAATACGTAAGTTATTCCACTATTAGACGGTATGAATGTATGTCACCTAACTGGAAACCATATGTATTGGCTGTTGTATGAGACAAATGTTAACCTATTGACAGATTATGATGAATATCATATTCACCAAAAAAATTCATCCGTAAACAGCGTCATTAGGACAAAGTCTCTAAAGATAAGGTACTACGGGGGAAGCGGAAGTAATGACTACAGAGTCGCAGCAGGTGTTCAAGTGTGCACAAGTGAATGAAGTGTGCAGATGCACAAGTGAATGAAGGTAAAACTCTGCATAACAATAATAGTTAATTGATAATTATTTCTACATGACACATCTTGATCATGACGTTTAAAAATACACAGGAAATGCATATATATGCAATAATATAGTGTTATTGAGCAATACATTGATCAAGTGTATATTCGAAGTTTTTGTAGCACCTTGAAAATCTTGAAATACATCAAATATGTCCTGATAGTTAACATAAATGAACATATCGAAGAGGCACATTCAGACAAAAAATAATCCTGTTAAAGTGCTACTATGATGACATTTTGCGAAGTTGATGTTTTTGCATTTTTAGTATCCTGGTAGTATGTTTATTAAAATATCCAAACCGTTTTTCGCTACGATAAAAATAAAAAATGAGCTTCTTTTCTACTAATTTCGAGCCCGCCATGATTCAAACTGGTTCCTGGCCGTTGACTAATTGTACAATAGAAGTGACGTCAGTTTCTCAACACTTTTCGTTGCTAATTTGTCACATGGCTAATTTACACGCATTAACACTGCGATTTTTTGGCGATTCAAGACACTGTTGTTGTTCAAATGTTTTAATCATAATTAAACTAAAAATACACTGCAGCGAGCCGTGCAGCGACGCGTTCACACTGAGAAACTGACGTCACAGTCTATTGTTCGCAGGAACACGATTTAGTAATGGCGGACGTATTATTGCATGTTTTGAGAGTTATAAAGGATTGAAATCGTGATATGCTAATTCGGTGACGTCAGAGTGGGTTTAATTTATTATACAAAAGCGCCATTGTGCAAATTATTGATTTTTTTTTAATCTGGCAAAACGTTTTCTACAATTGATATACATGATGTTAATTTTGTTTTTCTATTTCAGAAAAGAGTGCTCCTTGAAAAAATATAAATAAGTTACGGCAAAACCCACTCTGACGTCACCGAATTAGGATGTCACGATTTCAATCCTTTATAACTCGCCAATGCGAAGCTCAAATCACAAAATACAGAACAATCCCACTGTTCACTTCATATGTAATCGATATTCAAAAGAAAAAATTTCGTGTCATATACACTTTAAAAACAACTAAAACTACTATCTTGGAGCTTAAAATACTATTTTACAAATACATCATTTCTTTAGCAATGTACGAATTTCGTCATAGTAGCGTAATGACTATAGAATGCAATGTGATCACTAAATAAACTGTTGATTTTATACCGATATTCACATGGTTCTATTATTTGGAGTGTGCTTATTAGAAGGAGTGACCCCCGCCTTCCCTCCCCCTCCAAACTTTCTATGTAGTTGATGTCGAAATATCCGAAACTTAGAAATTACACTCGTTCTCAGTAACACGCGCCGAAAGCTACATTTGTCTCGACGACAAAGTTGACTTTTGGTGAACGTCAATCAAACAGTTTTAACGACAATAGACAAAATCGCTAACGCAATGTTTACATTCTTTAACCTAATTCAAAACCTTTGGGAATAAGAGCTTTTTGTTCCAAACATTTCCATTTCATTATCATGTCAATGCTCTACTGAAATCGAAATACAACGGAGAAAGAATCGTATTCCCAAAAGATTTGTAATGGGTCAAAGAATGTAAACAGTGCATTAGACGATTTGGCCTATCAAGCGGGTGTTTCAAGCCTTTTTCGAATTCGTTTCGATGGAGAGTTATAATGTTAAAGCTGAGAGGCATGTCTACAAAAGGTATTGCTGATATACTTTGCGTGAGCGCAACATTCGTAAAAAAAGTAATTTGACTGTACGAAAACACAGCCGACGTAAAAGATCCCCCGCGGAGAAAGTCCAAGGCACGAACGATTACAGGTAAAGAAAATGCCATTTTCTAAATGTGAACTGCTTCTGTTTATCTGTCTACATGCAGCTTTGATTGTTCTTCATTTAGCAACCAACAATCGACTCGTTCGCCAGGTGATTGAGGACAATCAATAACTTTATTTTACGTCAAATGGGATATGTACGTGGAAATGTGCTGTGATTGTCATGGAAACTGTTTGATTGACGTCCACCAAAAGTCAACTTTGTCGCCCATACAAATGTACCTTTCGGCGCGTGTTACTGAGAACGAGTGTAAACTGATTTTGCAATTATGTAGGTATCTATTTTTTCTGTTAAAAAAATCAACACAGAAAAAAACGACTTTTAACTGATCTGCAAGTGTTCCAATCTGACCAAGTGGAGAACGCTGCAGACGATATCGATGCAGACGCACTATATCTGCAGTAACCAACACCTTGAGGTAAGACATGTTTTGCATATTTTTGCATATTTTTGCATATTCTGAAACACACACAAACTTTAATTGAGCCTTACTACAGTATTAAAAACACCTAAGGCATGTAGGAATTGACAGATAGAAGAAGTTCAAAGCGCTAATGCAGATGCACGATAACTGCATGGTACCTACACAAGAAGTTCATTTTGGTGTAGATACTGATGGTGTCATTACCGATGGTAGTCTGGTGTTGAGAAGATTCAGAGACGAAGTAAATATTATGCTCCCCGTCAATGGTTTTCAGTGACACGAATGGATGGATTCGAGTAATTAAACAGAGAATAAGAGCACTAACCTCATAGTTCGCCCTTTTTATTTTTTATTTCAATAATTAATATTAAAGTATTATGGTACGGTTTGAGGACGAAGGAGCTGGAAGTGGCCCTGTAAGAACATTTTTATTGTCTGTCACGAAATCCATCGATGGGGACATGTGATTCACCTCCAAGCCAACCATCTGTTTCGAGGTCGAGAAAGACCATGGTGTTCCCATTCACGACCAATCGTTGTGGTTAACTGACGCTTTAAGGGTGATTGGTAGGACTACTGGCAACTGCGCTTTGCACAATGGACCATCTCTCCATGGTATTTCTCCTGCCGTCTTACACTATTACACTATTGTATGTATGAATCCCCTAAATGAGATAGAGGAACGACCACCTCCATTGGCAATACAATACATTCCTGATATAGATATCAGGCAAATCATCACGGAGGTAATAAGAAATAGCCAATTATTATTAAATAAGTGCATGAACATCTAATATTATATTCTTCTTTACTTCATTCCAGCTTGATGGTCTTGAAATGGATGACAAAATTCCAGAAGATGGAGCCGTACCTGTATGAAGCAGAATTAGAACCAACTTCCAAATGAAAATTCATTATCCAAGGACTAATGATCTACCACATTATTTATCCAAAAACGACAGATTGAACTTGACAACATCGCCACATGAAATTACCTTTTTGTTTGTTTTGTTCATTTACTTGTGTGTTGTATTTGTTATTTGCTTGTGTAATCAGTGTTATTAGTGTACATCGATATATGTGTGTACGTGTTGTCATGTACAAGTAATGCATACAAAAATTAAAAATAGAAGAGAGCATGATTATTCTGCTAAGGAGAGTTTCGCTGCCAAATTTTATAAAGCAAAATCACAAAAAAAATCCATAATTAAAGACGTTAATTGTTCTTTATGATGAGGTTGTAGCAGCTATATCAGAAATTAACCTGTTGTTCTTCTACTTCTAATGTTCAAATTGATGGCCTCCCAGATTGTAGTTAGTGGTAACTTGTACTAGACCCTGTTTGCACTACGCGAAAATGTGTTTGTTTTGCAAAAAAATCTGTCAACAATAACGCTTTGTAAGTGCAAACGACCATTTCAATTTTTGACGAGCACTACCAATCTTCAAAGATGCCGTCGTCTTGCTTTGAAGGCCTCTAAAATTTTGGTAGTGTGAAGAATCCTTTGTTGCTTGACATTAATCATTCAACACCCGTCTTGATCTTCGCCAGCATGCGTGCGTATCGGTCACGTACGTGCTATGTTTTGGCGCCATTTAGATTTGAAGCCACGATGAATCCGTACGGGTTTTCCGGGCTTCCCGCATATGGTTCTTCTGTCTTCCCATCGAATCAGAGAAGTCAAAGCGCTCCAAACTTCCCTTTTACAAGCACGAATGCAAGTCCATCGGCACCGACATATCAGATGGGAAGTCAAAGTGCTCCAAACTTCGCATTTCCAAACAGTCAAAATGCTCCAAACTTCGCATTTTCAAACAGTCAAAGCGCTCCAAACTTCACATTTACAAGCACAATTGCAAGTCCATCGGCACCGACATATCAGATGGGAAGTCAAAGCGCTCCAAACTTTACTAGCACAAGTACAAGTCCATCGAGAAATCCCGCCACAAATGGAGATAAGGATTCTTCAGCTGCGAAGACAAAGCAGCCTTCGACAAAGCGTAAAGCCGCGAGGTATGAAACCTTTCCAAAAGAAGAACAAGAGTTCTTAATTAATTTGTGGGCTGAAAACCACGATCAGCTTGAAAGTAAAAATTCCCGTAAAGTCTGGTCAAGAATTGTAGACACTCTAAATGAACAGTTTAAAGCCGATCGTACAGTCGATAAATGCCAGAGGAAGATAAAATATCTTATAGATAAATACAAGGAACGAAAAGATTGGAACAGGAAACAAACGGGTGGCAACTTATGGAAGAGTCCTTTATATGATGAAATCGATGCGGTATTGGGCTGTCGAGATCTTGTAACGCTACAAAACATCAAGGAGAGCGCGCGCCTAGCAGTTCAGGTTCGTCTAGTCCTTCTAACAACCAAGTTGAAAGCACTGATGACTCCTCGCCTGAGGCAGTAATAAAGTCAAGAAAGGAGCGGAAGAAAAGAAGAATAAATACAGAGGCTGAAGCAGAAGACAATGCCGTGGCCAATGCCCTTAGTGCTGTCAATGAACAAGGGAACAGACTAACATCAGTGCTCGAAGATATGCAAAAATCACAGTCAGAACAGATGAAGATGATGACACAGTTTATGGGTTGTATGATGGAAGCAATGAAAAATCAGCAACCCAAAAGTTAGTCTAGGTGCTATATGAGTGACAATATACACTGTAAACGGTAAATAATATTTTATTATAATTATCTTGCTTTTGTACAGACATTGTACTTTGTTGATGTTATTGCACGCAGGAGATCATAGTATCACTTTCGATATTCAATTTATAAAGATAGATCCACAATGTATTTTATATTCACTGTATACCGGTATGTGTATCATCCATACACATTTGTAATATACATGTTATAGATGTATGATTTTTTATACGGCAGTCATGAGGTCGTATCGATAACACATTATTTTATCTAGAGATTGTCCTTCAGTAGCTCTCTGATGTCTTCGCCGTCTCGTAAAACGTAATTATTATTTTGATTGCCAGCGTCATTGTCACCCTCGAAATCATCTTCGTCCCATTCATCCCCAGCTAGAATACAAAAATTGTGTAGCACACAACAAGCAATAATAATCTTCGAAATCATAGCAGTGTTTCCCTCTTCAATATGATCGAGTATTCGCCATCGGCCTTTCAAAATCCCAAATGCGCACTCAACATTTACTCTGGCTTTGGACAACTGGTTGTTAAAGGCTTTTTCCCCAGGATCTCTTGTACCTTCAGGATAGGGTTTTTGAAGCCAAGGAGAAATTGTGTATGCACTGTCGCCAACCAGGTAGGGTTTAATTTCTCGATTTCCAATTTGATACAGTGGCCGTGTTAGAATGTCTCCATTCTCTGCCCTCCGATAAATATTACTGTTACGACATACTCTGGAATCATGTAAGCTACCTGGAAATCCAGCAGCAACATCTATGAAAAGTTTTCGTCCATTGACTACAGCCTGAACGATTACGTCGTGCTGTTGGTAGCGACTAAAGTAATCCACTGCACTTTCTTTCGGAGCTTTTATTTGGATATGTGATCCGTCGATTGCACCAGCGACATTTGGCAAATCACTGTATCGTGCAAAAGTTTCAATAGACGCTGCCATTTCTGCAACAGTCTCGGGAAATTTTATATAATTGTTTCTCAGTTCATACAGTCCATTTACCACGTTGTGGAACGCTTCATACGCAGTACCTTTTCCTACGTTCATAACCAACCCTGTGTTGTCATAAGAGCCACCATGCCCGAGTCGATACAATCCTATAGACAATACTTTCTCTGCGGGTATACAATCACGAAATCTGGTATTTTGTCTTTGCACGTAGGGCATTGAAACGATCAACAGGTTTTCCAAAGTATCTCGTACCATCCTCATGTGGCGTCGAAAGAAATCTTCAGGAAAATTGCATTCGTACATATGTACCTCAAACCACGATTCTTCTGGGCGCGGGAAAGTCCAATATGGATGAAATCGTCTACGGCGCCTACGCCGTTGTTGTTCATGAAGAAGCTGTATCAACGTTACAGTTTCAAGTAGATAAAATTGTCGCATGCAAAGTAAAAATAGCAGTTGTTGCCTTGAAATTAAAAGATTTTGGAGAATATCAAAAGGTCGAGAAGCATGTTTCGCGGTAACATTTTGACCTCACTGAATCTCTTCACCGGGATCCTATTTCATAAACATTGGCATTTGATTGACATTTGGCAAACAAACCACATTTTTGTTATCGCTAGTGCAAACGCATTCATACATACGTACACCAGGTGACTTGTGAGGACTTTGTTTTCAGACCGACTTGTGAGGACTACGTAATTACTATGGACTTTCCCAAAAATAATTGTGGCGTTGCATTTGTCTATGCAACGTCTATTAGTACATACGATGTTTGAAGTACAAAAACCACTGTGGCGTTGTGAGGACATTTATTGAAAATATTTGTGAGGACATTTTTTTCTGAATTCTAAACAGACTTGTGAGGACATTTATTTCTAACATTCTAAACAGACTTGTGAGGACATTGGTAATTCTAAACTCACTTCTGAATTGTGAGTGCATTTATTTCTAACATTCTAAACAGACTTGTGAGTGCATTTATTTCTAACATTCTAAACAGACTTGTGAGGACGTTTATTTTTAACATTCTAAGGACATTCGTAATTCTAAACGGACTTGTGAGGACATTTATTCTGAGTTCTAAACGGACTTGTGAGGACATTCGTAATTCTAAACGGACTTGTGAGGACATTTATTCTGCGTTCTAAACGGACTTGTGAGGACATTAGTAATTCTAAGCGGACTTGTGAGGACATTAGTAATTCTAATCGGACTTATAATGAGGACATTTCATATGAGTAATTATTTGAACAATACTTAATAATTCGGAAAATGATGGTCACAGAAACTGGGCGCTATCATCAAAATTGTTTACAATTCAGGAGCTTTGAAATAGATTTAACCACACTTGATAATCTTGAATTTACGAGCGTTTGCCTTGCAACTGGAAATGATTTGAAATAGCAACAGATAAACTGTGAACTACGAGATTAGTACTAGTGCGCCCAGAAGCCACTTCAACTGATTCAGTGCTGCTGCGTACAGTGGCAGGAGACCTGCACACGGGTCATGCCCGTTCTTCTGGCGGGGCGATTTCCGAGCCCACGCCGAAGAGCACCGCTGGATTCTCGAGCATGCACACGGGTAAGCCCACACCATATGTGTGCAGCTTTAATACCCGTAAGACGGAGCACTGATGGAGGGAGGGGGTAAAAGGGCGCACCGTCTGTCTCCTGGGAGAACAGTTTCGACTGAAGGGGTTACTTACGGACGTTAAATACGGCTTTTACTTTTACTTTACATATTGGTGTCAATCACACATTTCAAATTAAGGCACAAATGGCAAATGCGGTAGTGGTTTATTTATTTTTATCAATGAAATAACATTTGACAACCAAGAAAAAACGTTTAGTTGCTAAGCGTTGAGGCCTCTCAGCGACAACGTTTTTTTTTTGAAAAGTTGTATACACCTATTTCAAAAAACGTTGACAATGGTCGATCTGAATTGGATGATCTGAAACTTTTGAAAAGCATCCCGGGCGCTTATTCGAATCATTACGGTACTTGCGACCAATCTCTTTATTTAAAACGTCCGGCATTGCTTTGGGCAATACATCGGCTTCACACTCCCTTTTCCTAAGAGGGTTGGAGGACCACTCTTTTCTTTTCGGCTTCTGTCCAAAGAGCAGCTTTTCTTTGACCCCTTTACCTATAAGAAAGACGGGAATTAATTCAGTGTAGTAAACTCCTTCTTCTTTTTCTTTCCCCAGGATTCACGCATTGTATGATAGAGTCGTTTTTCGTAAGTTACGGTCACGGTACGGAATCGAACACGTTCTATTCAACCAATCATAATGCGCAAAATCAATGTTCAACCAATCAGAATTATTGGATACCGTCAACCGATGGTGTAATACCGTCACTGCACAGCACGAAGCGTACCGTACTACTTCCCACAAAAACGACTCTATTATAATAAGTGAGGTAATTGTGCTGCCTTTGTAATTCTACTGTTACGGTAATAGTGGTTAGATTTCTCAGATTAGGATCACTTGACCTATTTTGTATCACGTGACTTAAATGATCACGTGACCTATTCTACGCGCATTTGCTCTCTAGAGCGGAGAGAAACGAACGGATCAGGGATGACGGAGAAACAACCGAAAAAATCTAAGAGGGAGGAGGGTGGATATTTAATGAGTGTCATCGTTTGCCACTGATATAAACTGATATATTAAATTAAATAAAATATATTTATAAAATTATGTGATGACGTACAAATTAATTTCTATAAATAAAGACTAAAACTTAAAAATATCTAATATATATATATAAATACTTGCAAATGACTCATATTTCACAAAATGTCCGTGATGGGTTGCGATCGGAGTGCGACCACCGCCAATGTGCAAGAACTGAGTACAAATGATGATATGGTGAGTCTAGTTCGCTTTGCTGCTTTAGTATTTGTTATGGTTTCTTTTCACGTGTTTGTAAAAAGTGAATGTATTGTTTTGTTGCAGGATTTGAGTGGTTTTGTGCTATCTGTCGAGGCGTGCTCGTTTTACAACAGATTGCTGATTCAAACTACTAAACGCATATGGATACGTGGTAAAATTATTATTATTACATGTTATTATGCACTTGTCTGAATGCATATGGCCGACCATTTTTGACTGAAGACGTTTATGTTTTTATTATTAGAAATTAGAAATACAATTTCTTTTCACGGAATTCCTGTGGCAGTGCGATATATAGGATAGATCGGGAGTAGCCGAACGCAATGCATACTGGACTAGATTCGATACAAACACAACAATCTGGGGTTTCATGCACCTGCGGTACTCTCCCACAGTCATCACAGTCATTGTAATCATTTTGTACTTTCATCATGTTATACCGTAAAGACTATTATTTATTTAAAGAAAGCATCAATCTATCGTTCATGTAATCACGTAGTTGGTGTAATCGCTGTAGTTCCTACTACAGCAACTACAGCGACTACATGAACTACAGCGACTACAATGACTACAGTGACTGACTACATGAACTACAGCAACTACAGTGACGACAGCAACTACATGAACTACAGTGACTACATGATCTACAGCGACTACAATGACTACAGCGACTACATGAACTACAGCGACTACATGAACTACAGTGACTACAGCGACTATATGAACTACAGCGACTACAATGACCACATGAACTACAGCGACTACAGCGACTACAATGACTACAGGAACTACAGCGACTACAATGACTACATGAACTACAGTGACTACATGAACTACAGTGACTACAGTGACTACATGAACTACAGCAACTACAGCGACTACATGAACTACAGCGACTACAGGAACTACAGCAACTACAATGACTACAGGAACTACAGCGACTACATGAACTACAGCAACTACAGCGACAACAGAAACTACAGTGACTACATGAACTACAGCGACTACAATGACTACAGGAACTAGAGTGACTACAATGACTATAGGAACTACAGCGGCTACAGTGACAACAATATCTACATGAACTACAGCGACTACAGCAACTACACGAACTACAGCGACTACAGGAACTACAGCGACTACATGAACTACAGCGACTACATGAACTACAGCGACTACAATGACTACAGCGACTACAGCAACTACACGAACTACAGCGACTACAGGAACTACAGCGACTACATGAACTACAGCGACTACAATGACTACAGGAACTACAGCGACTACAGGAACTACAGCGACTACATGAACTACAGCGACTACAGGAACTACAGCGACTACAGCGACTACATGAACTACAGCGACTACAGCGACTACATGAACTACAATGACTACAGCGACTACATGAACTACAATGAATACAGGAACTACAGCGACTACATGAACTAGAGCAACTACAGTGACTACAATGACTACAGCGACTACATGAACAACAGCGACTACATGAACTAGAGCAACTACAGCGACTACAATGACTACAGTGACTACATGAACTACAGCGACTACAGTGACTACATGAACTACAGCGACTACATGAACAACAGCGACTACATGAACTAGAGCAACTACAGCGACTACAATGACTACAGCGACTACATGAACTACAGCGACTAGTGACTACATGAACTACAGTGACTACATGAACTACAGTGACTACAGTGACTACATGAACTACAGCTACTACAGCGACTACATGAACTAACTACAGCGACTACAGCGAACTACAGCAACTACAATGACTACAGTGAACTGACTACATGAACTACAGCGACTACAGCGACAACATGAACTACAGTGACTACAGCGACTACAGCGAATCTACAATGACTAGCGAACTACAGCAACTACATGACTACAGTGAACTACATGACTACAGTGACTACACATGACTACATGAACTACAGCGACTACATGAACTACAGCGACTACAGCGACTACAGACTACTACAGCGACTACAGAACTACAGAACTACAGTGACAACGAATGACTACATGAACTACAGCGACTACAGCAACTACATGAACTACAGCGACTACATGAACTACAGCGACTACATGAACTACAATGACTACAGACTACAGCGACTACAACTACAGCGACTACATGAACTACAGCAACTACAATGACTACAGGAACTACAGTGACTACATGAACTACATGAACTACAGCGACTACAGCGACTACATGAACTACAATGACTACAGCGACTACATGAACTACAATGACTACAGGAACTACAGCGACTACATGAACTACAGCAAACTACAGCGACTACTACTACATGACTACAGCGACTACATGAACTACAGCGACTACAGTGACTACATGACTACAACTACAGTGACTACATGAACTACAGTGACTACATGAACTACAGCGACTACAGTGACTACATGAACTACAGCGACTACACAACTACAGAACTACACTACACAGAACTACATGAACTACAGCGACTACAGCGACTACATGACTACAGCGACTACACAGCGACTACATGACTACAGGAACTACACTACATGAACTACAGCGACTACATACAACTACTAGTGAACTACAGTGACTACAGCGACTACAGCGACTACATGACTACACTACAGCGAACTACAGCGACTACTACATGAACTACAGCGACTACATGAACTACAGTGACTACAGAACTACAGCGACTACAGCGACTACATGAACTACAGCGACTACATGAACTACAGCGACTACATGACTACTACACTACATGAACTACAGCGACTACAGCTACAACTACATGAACTACAGACTACATGAACTACTGACTACAACTACAGCGACTACAGTGACTACTACACTACAGCGACTACATGAACTACACTACATGAACTGACTACAGTGACATGAACTACAGCGACTACATGAACTACAGCGACTACATGAACTACAATGACTACATGAACTACAGTGACTACAGGAACTACAGCGACTACAGCGACTACATGAACTACAGCGACTACAGCGACTACAGCGACTACTACTACATGACTACAGCGACTACAATGACTACAGCGACTACAGAACTACATGACTACATGAACTACAGCGACTACACAACTGAACTACACTACAGCGACTACATGAACTACAGCGACTACACTGAACTACAGGAACTACGACTACATGAACTACACTACATGACTACAGTGACTACATGACTACAGTGACTACACTACATGACTACAGCGACTACAATGACTACAGCGACTACTACAGCGACTACATGAACTACAGCGACTACAATGACTACATGAACTACAGCGACTACAGCGACTACATGAACTACAGCGACTACATGAACTACAGCGACTACATGAACTACAGCGACTACAATGACTACTGACTACATGAACTACAGCGACACAGAACTACAGCGACTACATGAACTACAGCGACTACAATGACTACATGAACTACAGCGACTACATGAACTACAGAACTACAGCGACTACGACTACAATGACTACAGGAACTACAGCGACTACTGAACTACAGCGACTACAGCGACTAACTACAGTGACTACATGAACTACAGTGACTACATGAACTACAGCGACTACATGAACTACAGCGACTACATGAACTACAATGACTACATGAACTACATGACTACAATGACTACATGAACTACTGACTACATGACTACAGCGACTACATGAACTACAGAACTACAGACTACGACTACACATGACTACAGCGACTACATGAACTACAGCGACTACATGAACTACACTACATGACTACATGACTACAGCGACTACATGAACTACTACAGCAACTACAGCGACTACATGACTACATGACTACAGTGACTACTACACGACTACATGAACTACAGCGACTACATGACTACATGACTACATGAACTACAGCGACTACAGCAACTACACGAACTACAGTGACTACATGAACTGACACATGACTACAATGACTACATGAACTACAGCGACTACAATGACTACAATGACTACAGCGACTACAGAACTACAGCGACTACACTACTAGTGACTAGTGACTACAGGACTACAGTGACTACTACAGGAACTACAGCGACTACACATGACTACAGCGACTACATGAACTACAGCGACTACAATGACTACATGAACTACAGCGACTACATGATGACTACAGGAACTACAGCGACTACACATGACTACAGCGACTACATGACTACTACAGCGACTACAGAACTACACTACACATGACTACAGTGACTACATGAACTACAGTGACTACATGAACTACAGCGACTACGACTACTGACTACATGACTACAGTGACTACATGAACTACAGCGACTACATGAACTACATGAACTACATGACTACTGACTACATGACTACAGCGACTACATGACTACAGACTACGAACTACAGAACTACAATGACTACAGGAACTACAGTGACTACATGAACTACATGAACTACTGACATGAACTACAGACGACTACAATGACTACACGACTACAGCAACTACAGCGACTACAATGACTACAGTGACTACATGACTACATGACACACAGACTACTACAGCGACTACATGAACTACAGCGACTACAGCGACTACATGACTACAGTGACTACATGAACTACAGCGACTACAGTGACTACAGCGACTACAGCGACTACAGCGACTACATGAACTACAGCGACTACATGAACTACAGCGACTACATGAACTACAGCGACTACAGCGACTACAGCGACTACACAGCGACTACTGAACTACATGACTACACATGACTACAGCGACTACAGACGACTACATGAACTACATGAACTACGACTACATGAACTACAGCGACTACACTGACTACATGAACTACACTACTATGAACTACAGCGACTACAGAACTACACTACATGACTACAGAACTACAGCGACTACATGAACTACAGCGACTACATGACTACAGCGACTACAGCGACTACATGACTACTACAGCGACTACATGAACTACAGTGACAGCGAACTACAGCGACTACATGAACTACACATGACTACATGAACTACAGCGACTACATGACTACTACTACAGCGACTACAATGACTACATGAACTACAGCGACTACAGGAACTACAGCGACTACATGAACTACAGCGACTACATGACTACTACAGCGACTACAGTGACTACAGGAACTACAGCGACTACATGACTACAACTACACGACTACATGACATGAACTACAGCGACTACTACTATGAACTACAGCGACTACATGAACTACAGCGACTACATGAACTGACTACAGCGACTACATGAACTACAGACGACTACAGCGACTACAGCGACTACAGACTACATGAACTACAGCGACTACATGAACTACAGCGACTACATGACTACAGACGACTACACTACGACTACATGACTACATGAACTACGACTACATGACTACTACACAGCGACTACATGAACTACAGCGACTACATGACTACAGCGACTACATGACTACAGCGACTACATGAACTACATGACTACAGGAACTACAGCGACTACATGAACTACACGACTACATGACTACAGCGACTACAGCGACTACATGAACTACA
This sequence comes from Actinostola sp. cb2023, assembly GCA_033675265.1. Lineage (NCBI taxonomy): Eukaryota > Metazoa > Cnidaria > Anthozoa > Actiniaria > Actinostolidae > Actinostola > Actinostola sp. cb2023. The sequence continues at coordinate 45,880 of JAUJYZ010001090.1, forward strand.
GGAACTACAGCGACTACATGAACTACAGCGACTACAACTACTACATGAACTACATGACTACAGCGACTACTACAGCGACTACAGCGACTACAGCGACTACACTACATGAACTACAGCGACTACTGAACTACAGCGACTACAGCGACTACATGAACATGAACTACAGAACTACACATGACTACAGCGACTACAGCGACTACATGAACTACTACGACGACTACAGCGACTACAGGAACTACAGCGACTACATGAACTACAGCGACTACAGGAACTACATGACTACATGAACTACAGCGACTACACAGAACTACGACTACAATGACTACAGGAACTACATGACTACAATGACTACAGCGACTACACGACTACATGACTACAGCGAACTGAACTACAGCGAACTGACTACTACAGAACTACAGTGACTACATGACTACAGCGACTACAGCGACTACATGACTACATGACGACTACAGCGACTACATGAACTACAGCGACTACAATGACTACATGACTACAGTGACTACAGCGACTACAGGAACTACAGCGACTACAGTGACTGAACTACAGACTACATGACTACATGAACTACATGAACTACAGTGACTACATGGACTACATGAACTACAGCGACTACAATGACTACATGAACTACATGACTACTACATGACTACTGACTACAGCGACTACAGAACTGACTACATGAACTACATGACTACAATGACTACATGACTACATGACTACAGCGACTACATGACTACATGAACTACATGACTACATGAACTACTACATGACTACATGACTAATGAACTACAATGACTACATGAACTACAGCGACTACATGAACTACATGACTACATGAACTACTGACTACATGACTACTAACTACAATGACTACAGGAACTACAGCGACTACAATGACTACAGCGACTACAATGACTACACGAACTACAGCGACTACATGAACTACAATGACTACAGGGACTACAGCGACTACAATGACTACAGGGACTACAGCGACTACAGCGACTACAGCAACTACAATGACCACATGAACTACAGCGACTACAGGAACTACAGCGACTACATGAACTACAGCGACTACAATGACTACATGAACTACAGCGACTACAATGACTACAGTGACTACATGAACTACAGCGACTACATGAACTACAATGACTACAGTAACTACATGAACTACAGCGACTACAATGACTACATGAACTACAGCGACTACAATGACTACATGAACTACATAGAGCGACTACAATGACTACATGAATGATATTGTTTACGGTACAATATGGTGAAAGCAATGATGAAAGAACAAAATGATTACCATACAATGTATATGAAGTATCTACCAAACCTAGGCGGCAGAACTGTAGAAGAACATAAACAAAGTCACTTCATCATGCCTCAGGTTGCTGTGATGGGCTGTATAATGAAACAAGATATCGCAAAAAAATTAGGTTCGTTTTATTGTTTTATTGTTTTTTTCTTTGTTCCTTTGTGTATAACAGCAATTTTAATAACATAAAATGAAAATGATGTTATTATGACCGTAACTTATATATCACATGTACTATGCACCAGTCAAGTGAAACCCCTGTCCCCTTTCCCCTGCTAATGCCCGAGGGGGGGGGGGGGGGGGGGGGGGGGGGGGGACCAGGGGTTTCACTTGACTGGTGAATTACACAACAATCCAGCAATTACGACACAAGATACTCCTTAGATGGGTCATTATGCCATATGTCAAGGAATATTGCAGCCCAGTGTTTGTACCGAATCTAGACCAGAATGCACTGTGCTCAGCTAATGCCAGTCTATCAGTGAAATGGCCTATGTATGTCTAAAGAAACTCCAAACAATTATTTTATGTAGAGGTACATGTAATCATATGGTTTCGAGTTCAATTTGGAAATGATTTTTCAAGTGCAAATTATTCCAAATTTAACGAGAAATTGTACGATTATCAATTAATGATATTCTTGAAAATTAATAATTTGAATAAGCGCCCTCCTTTAAATAAGTGCCCCCTACCAAATAAGTGCCCCCCTCGACCTCGATTTTTGAAATAAGCGTACCTCCCGAATAAGCTCCTGGATTCCCCTCCCCCAAAATATTGTTATTGATTGAGCACTGAGCAACAGTAACGTGGTAATTACAATACAGCTCCATGGATGTACAAAGCTGTTTTTTCGCCTTATCAATTATTGTTACTGTTCTAGTTTTAGTTAATAAAGTTCTGTTATATCGACTCAGATTTAGGTATTTTCCAAAATTTAAATAAGTGCCCCCTCCCTAACAAGTGCCCCCCTTGACCCGCTGGATTTATTTACACTGGATTTATCCCTTATTAGTATTTACCAAATCAGTGGATATCAATTTTGGCGCATTTTGATTGGCTCCCGTTTCGCGAAAGTCTCCAAATTTATTTGTTTATCAAGTGCCATTTTTTATCCAACTGATTTGGTAAATACTAAAACAATTATCCCCCTCAGTGTCGGTGAGTAGTGGTGAATATTTACCTTGCCGCTTGAGGACTCGCGGCTCGGTAAATATCTACCACTACTCACCTCCACTTCGGGGAATAATAAATGTTCACTATTCACTTCATATGTAATCGATCTTCATATGCATATTTTTAAGCCGCCTTGTAATTTTCTGTCTGTATACATTGTAATGAAGTGTAGTCTGAGTGTAGTCTGAGCGTAGTCTGCATGGAGTCTGCGTGTAGTCTGAGTGTAGTTTTCATGAAGTCTGCGTGTAGTCTGAGTGTAGTGTGCCTGTAGTTTGCATGAAGTCTGAGTGTAGTCTTGAGTGTAGTCTGAGTAGTTTTGAGTGTAGTCTGAGTGTAGTCTGAGTGTAGTCTGAGTGTAGTCTGAGTGTAGTCTGAGTGTAGTCTGAGTGTAGTTTGAGTGTAGTTTGAGTGTAGTCTGAGTGTAGTCTGAGTGTAGTCTGAGTGTAGTCTGAGTGTAGTCTGAGTGTAGTCTGAGTGTAGTCTGAGTAGTCGGTGTGGAATTTGAGTGTAGTTTGAGTGTAGTCTGAGTGCAGTCTGGATGTAGTGTGAGTGTAGTCTGAGTGTAGTCTGAGTAGTCGGTGTGGAGTTTGAGTGTAGTCTGTGTGTAGTCAGAGTGTAGTGTACCTGTAGTCTGCATGGAGTCTGGGTGTAGTCTGAGTGTAGTCTGAGTGTAGACTGAGTGTAGTCTGAGTGTAGTCTTGAGTGTAGTCTGAGTGCAGTCTGAGTGTAGTCTTGAGTGTAGTCTGAGTGCAGTCTGAGTGTAGTGTGAGTAGTCGGTGTGGAGTTTGAGTGTAGTCTGGGTGTAGTCTGAGTGTAGTCTGAGTGTAGTGTGTGTGGAGTCTGAGTGTAGTCTGAGTGTAGACTGAGTGTAGTGAGCATGGAGTCTGTGTGTAGTCTGAGTGTAGTGTGAGTAGTCGGTGTGGAGTTTGAGTGTAGTTTGAGTGTAGTCTGAGTGTAGTCTGAGTGCAGTCTGAGTGTAGTGAGCATGGAGTCTGTGTGTAGTCAGAGTGTAGTGTACCTGTAGTCTGCATGGAGTCTGGGTGTAGTCTGAGTGTAGTGTGAGTAGTCGGTATGGAGTTTGAGTGTAGTCTTGAGTGTAGTGTGAGTGTAGTGTGAGTAGTCGGTGTGGAGTTTGAGTGTAGTGTGCATGGAGTCTGAATGTAGTCTGAGTGTAGTCTGAGTCTGAGTGTAGTGTAGTTTTGCATGAAGTCTCCGTGTAATCTGAGTGTAGTGTGCATGGAGTCTGACTGTAGTCTGAGTGTAGTCCGAGTGCAGTCTGAGTGTAGTGTGAGTAGTCAGTGTGGAGTTTGAGTGTAGTCTGTGTGTAGTCAAGAGTGTAGTGTACCTGTAGTCTGCATGGAGTCTGGGTGTAGTCTGAGTGTAGTCTTGAGTGTAGTCTGAGTGCAGTCTGAGTGTAGTGCGAGTAGTCGGTGTGGAGTCTGAGTGTAGTCTGAGTGTAGTCTGAGTGTAGTCTGAGTGTAGTCTGAGTGTAGTCTGAGTGTAGTCTGAGTGTAGTCTGAGTGTAGTCTGAGTGTAGTCTTGAGTGTAGTCTGAGTGCAGTCTGAGTGTAGTGTACCGTCCTGTAGCCTGCATGGAGTCTGGGTTTAGTCTGAGTGTAAGTCTGAGTGTAGTGTGAGTCGAGTAGTCGGTGTGGAGTTTGAGTGTAGTCTGAGTGTAGTCTGAGTGCAGTCTGAGTGTAGTGAGCATGGAGTCTGTGTGTAGTCAGAGTGTAGTGTACCTGTAGTCTGCATGGAGTCTGGGTGTAGTCTGAGTGTAATGTGAGTAGTCGGTGTGGAGTTTGAGTGTAGTCTGAGTGTAGTCTGAGTGCAGTCTGGATGGAGTCTGAGTGTAGTCAAGAGTGTAGTACTGTAGAGTGCATGAGTCTAGTAGTAGTCTGAGTGCAGTCTGAGTGTAGTCTGAGTGTAGTCTTGAGTGTAGTCTGAGTGTAGTCTGAGTGTAGTCTGAGTGTAGTCTGAGTGCAGTGAGTGTAGTCTGAGTAGTGTGTGGAGTCTGAGTGTGAGTGTAGAGTGTGTGTGAGTGTAGTCAAGAGTGTAGTGTAGTCTGAGTGTGTAGTGTCATGAGTCTGTAGTCTGTGTAGTCTGAGTGTAGTCTGTAGTCTGAGTGTAGTCTGAGTGTAGTCTGAGTGTAGTCTGAGTAGTCGGTGTGGAGTTTGAGTGTAGTCTGAGTGTAGTCTGAGTGTAGTCTGAGTGTAGTCTGAGTGCAGTCTGAGTGTAGTCTGAGTGTGTAGTCTGAGTGTAGTCTGAGTGTAGTCTGAGTGTAGTCTGAGTGTAGTGAGTGTAGTCTGAGTGTAGTCTGAGTAGTGTGAGTGTAGTCTGAGTGTAGTCTGAGTGTAGTAGTCTGAGTGGAGTGAGTGTAGTCTGAGTGAGTGTAGTCTGAGTGTAGTCTGAGTGTAGTAGTCTGAGTAGTCTGAGTGGAATTTGAGTGTAGTTTGAGTGTAGTCTGAGTGCAGTCTGGATGTAGTGTGAGTGTAGTCTGAGTGTAGTCTGAGTAGTCGGTGTGGAGTTTGAGTGTAGTCTGTGTGTAGTCAGAGTGTAGTGTACCTGTAGTCTGCATGGAGTCTGGGTGTAGTCTGAGTGTAGTCTGAGTGTAGACTGAGTGTAGTCTGAGTGTAGTCTTGAGTGTAGTCTGAGTGTAGACTGAGTGTAGTGAGCATGGAGTCTGTGTGTAGTCTGAGTGTAGTGTGAGTAGTCGGTGTGGAGTTTGAGTGTAGTCTGAGTGTAGTCTGAGTGCAGTCTGAGTGCAGTCTGAGTGTAGTGAGCATGGAGTCTGTGTGTAGTCAGAGTGTAGTGTACCTGTAGTCTGCATGGAGTCTGGGTGTAGTCTGAGTGTAGTGTGAGTAGTCGGTGTGGAGTTTGAGTGTAGTCTGAGTGTAGTGTGAGTGTAGTGTGAGTAGTTGGTGTGGAGTTTGAGTGTAGTGTGCATGGAGTCTGACTGTAGTCTGAATGTAGTCTGAGTGTAGTCTGAGTGTAGTTTTGCATGAAGTCTCCGTGTAATCTGAGTGTAGTGTGTATGGAGTCTGACTGTAGTCTGAGTGTAGTCCGAGTGCAGTCTGAGTGTAGTGTGAGTAGTCAGTGTGGAGTTTGAGTGTAGTCTGTGTGTAGTCAAGAGTGTAGTGTACCTGTAGTCTGCATGGAGTCTGGGTGTAGTCTGAGTGTAGTCTTGAGTGTAGTCTGAGTGCAGTCTGAGTGTAGTGCGAGTAGTCAGTGTTGAGTCTGAGTGTAGTCTGAGTGTAGTCTGAGTGTAGTCTGAGTGTAGTCTGAGTGTAGTCTGAGTGTAGTCTGAGTGTAGTCTGAGTGTAGTCTGAGTGTAGTCTGAGTGTAGTCTGAGTGTAGTCTGAGTGTAGTCTGAGTGTAGTCTGAGTGTAGTCTGAGTGTAGTCTGAGTGTAGTCTGAGTGTAGTCTGAGTGTAGTCTGAGTGTAGTCTGAGTGTAGTCTGAGTGTAGTCTGTAGTGTAGTGAGTGTAGTAGTTGAGTGTAGTCTGAGTGCAGTCTGAGTGTAGTGTACCTGTAGCCTGCATGGAGTCTGAGTTTAGTCTGAGTGTAGTCTGAGTGTAGTCTGAGTGTAGTGTGTGAGTAGTGAGTGTAGTGTGAGTGTAGTGAGTGTAGTCTGAGTGTAGTCTGAGTGCAGTCTGAGTGTAGTGAGCATGGAGTCTGTGTGTAGTCAGAGTGTAGTGTACCTGTAGTCTGCATGGAGTCTGGGTGTAGTCTGAGTGTAGTGTGAGTGTAGTAGTGAGTGTGTGTGAGTAGTTGAGTGTAGTCTGAGTGTGAGTCTGAGTGCAGTCTGGATGGAGTCTGGAGTGGAGTCTGAGTGTAGTGTACGTGGAGTCTGACTGTAGTTTGCATGAAGTCTGAGTGTAGTCTTGAGTGTAGTCTTGAGTGTAGTCTTGAGTGTAGTCTGAGTGTAGTCTGAGTAGTCGGCGTGGAGTTTGAGTGTAGTCTGTGTGTGTGTAGTCTGAGTGTAGTGTACCTGTAGTCTGCATGGAGTCTGAGTGTAGTCTGAGTGTAGTCTGAGTGCAGTCTGAGTGTGAGTGTGAGTAGTCGGTGTGGAGTTTGAGTGTAGTCTGAGTGTAGTCTGAGTGTAGTCTGAGTGCAGTCTCAGTGTAGTGAGAGTGCAGTCTGGTGTGGAGTCTGAGTGTAGTCTGAGTGTAGTCTGAGTGTAGTCTGAGTGTAGTCTGAGTGTAGTCTGAGTGTAGTCTGAGTAGTGTGAGTAGTGGTGTGTAGTCTGAGTGTAGTCTGAGTGTAGTCTGAGTGTAGTCTGAGTGTAGTCTGAGTGTAGTCTGAGTAGTCGGTGTGGAATTTGAGTGTAGTTTGAGTGTAGTCTGAGTGCAGTCTGGATGTAGTGTGAGTGTAGTCTGAGTGTAGTCTGAGTAGTCGGTGTGGAGTTTGAGTGTAGTCTGTGTGTAGTCAGAGTAGTCAGAGTGTAGTGTACCTGTAGTCTGCATGGAGTCTGGGTGTAGTCTGAGTGTAGTCTGAGTGTAGTCTGAGTGTAGTCTGAGTGTAGTCTGAGTGTAGTCTGAGTGTAGTCTGAGTGTAGTCTGAGTGTAGTCTGAGTGTAGTCTGAGTGCAGTCTGAGTGTAGTGTGAGTAGTCGGTGTGGAGTTTGAGTGTAGTCTGGGTGTAGTCTGAGTGTAGTCTGAGTGTAGTGTGTGTGGAGTCTGAGTGTAGTCTGAGTGTAGACTGAGTGTAGTGAGCATGGAGTCTGTGTAGTCTGAGTGTAGTGTGAGTAGTCGGTGTGGAGTTTGAGTGTAGTCTGAGTGTAGTCTGAGTGCAGTCTGAGTGTAGTGAGCATGGAGTCTGTGTGTAGTCAGAGTGTAGTGTACCTGTAGTCTGCATGGAGTCTGGGTGTAGTCTGAGTGTAGTGTGAGTAGTCTGTGTGGAGTTTGAGTGTAGTCTGAGTGTAGTGTGAGTGTAGTGTGAGTAGTCGGTGTGGAGTTTGAGTGTAGTGTGCATGGAGTCTGACTGTAGTCTGAATGTAGTCTGAGTGTAGTCTGAGTGTAGTTTTGCATGAAGTCTCCGTGTAATCTGAGTGTAGTGTGCATGGAGTCTGACTGTAGTCTGAGTGTAGTCCGAGTGCAGTCTGAGTGTAGTGTGAGTAGTCAGTGTGGAGTTTGAGTGTAGTCTGTGTGTAGTCAAGAGTGTAGTGTACCTGTAGTCTGGAGTCTGTGAGTCTGGTGTAGTAGTCGGTGTGAGTCTGAGTGTCTGAGTGTAGTCTGAGTAGTCTGAGTGTAGTCTGAGTAGTCTGTGTGTAGTCTGAGTGTAGTCTGAGTGTAGTCTGAGTGTAGTCTGAGTGTAGTCTGAGTGTAGTCTGAGTGTAGTCTGAGTGTAGTCTGATTGTAGTCTGAGTGTAGTCTGAGTGTAGTCTGAGTGTAGTGTAGTCTGTAGTCTGAGTGTAGTGAGTGTGAGTGTAGTCTGAGTGCAGTCTGAGTGAGTAGTCTTGAGTGTAGTCTGAGTGCAGTCTGAGTGTCTGAGTGTAGTGGAGTGAGTGTAGTCTGAGTGGAGTCTCTGAGTGTAGTCTGAGTGTAGTCTGAGTGTGAGTGTGTGAGTGAGTGTAGTGGAGTCTTGTAGAGTGTAGTTTGAGTGTAGTCTGAGTGTAGTCTGAGTGTAGTCTGAGTGCAGTGTAGTGAGCATGGAGTCTGTGTGTAGTCAGAGTGTAGTGTACCTGTAGTCTGCATGGAGTCTGGGTGTAGTCTGAGTGTAATGTGAGTAGTCGGTGTGGAGTTTGAGTGTAGTCTGAGTGTAGTGTAGTCTGAGTGCAGTCTGGATGGAGTCTGAGTGTAGTGTACGTGGAGTCTGACTGTAGTCTGAGTGTAGTCTGAGTGTAGTCTGATGTAGTCTGAGTGTAGTCTCTGAGTGTAGTCTTGAGTGTAGTCTGAGTGTAGTCTGAGTAGTCGGTGTGGAGTAGTCAGTTGGAGTTTGAGTGTAGTCTGTGTGTAGTCAAGAGTGTGTGTGCCTGTAGTCTCAGTGTGCATGAGTAGTCTGGAGTCTGAGTGTAGTCTGAGTGTAGTCTGAGTAGTCTGAGTGTAGTCTGAGTGTAGTCTGAGTAGTGTGTAGTAGTCTGTGTGTAGAGTGTAGTCTGAGTGTAGTCTGAGTGTAGTGTGAGTCTGAGTGTAGTCTGAGTGTAGTCTGAGTGTAGTCTGAGTGTAGTCTGAGTGTAGTGTAGCCTCAGTGTAGTCTGAGTAGTCGGTGTGGAGTCTGAGTGTAGTCTGAGTGTAGTCTGAGTAGTCGGTGTGGAGTTTGAGTGTAGTCTGAGTGTAGTCTGATTGTAGCCCTGGACGCTCATTCGAATCAGTATGGAAATTTACACTGGATTTATCCCGTGTGTGGAGTTTTAGTATTTACCAAATCAGTGGATAGCAATTTTGGCGCATTTTGATTGGCTCCAGTCTCAGTCTGTGTAGTGTGTGTAGTCTGTGTCTTGGAGTTTGAGTGTAGTGAGTGTAGTGAGTGTAGTTTGAGTGTAGTGTAGTCTGAGTGTAGTCTGTAGTGTAGTCTGTGTAGTCTGAGTGTAGTGAGTGGGAGTGTAGTGTGTGTAGTGTAGTGAGTAGTAGTCTGAGTGTAGTGTAGTCTGAGTGTAGTCTGAGTGTAGTCTGAGTGAGTAGTCAGTGAGTGAGTAGTCGGTGTGGGAGTCTGAGTGTAGTCTGAGTGTAGTCTGAGTCGGTGTGGAGTTTGAGTGTAGTCTGAGTGTAGTTGTGTGTGTATTCGTCTGTGTGTAGTCTGGATTTATCCCTTATTAGTATTTACCAAATCAGTGATAGCAATTTTGGCGCATTTTGATTGGCTAGTCTCAGTGTAGTGTGAGTAGTCGGTGTGGAGTTTGAGTGTAGTCTGAGTGTAGTCTGAGTGTAGTCTGAGTGCAGTCTGTGGTTGAGTAGTCTGTGTGTAGTCTGTGTGTAGTCTGAGTGTAGTCTGTGTATAGTCTGAGTGTAGTCTGGGTTTAGTCTGAGTGTAGTCTGGGTTTAGTCTGAGTGTAGTCTGAGTGTAGTGTGAGTAGTCTGTGTGGAGTTTGAGTGTAGTCTGAGTGTAGTCTGAGTGCAGTCTGCATGGAGTCTGAGTGTAGTGTGCGTGGAGTCTGAGTGTAGTGTACCTGTAGTCTGCATGGAGTCTGCGTGTAGCCCGAGTGTAGTCTGCATGTAGTCTGAGTGTAGTCTGAGTGTAGTCTGCATGAAGTCTTAGTGTATTGTGACTGCATGTAGTCTGCATGGAGTCTGCGTGTAGTCTGAGTGTAGTCTGCATGGAGTCTGTGTGTAGTCTGAGTGTAGTGTGTGTCTAGTCTGAGTGTAGTGTGCGGGTAGTCTGAGTGTAGTCTGAGTGTAGTGTCTGAGTGTAGTGTGAATGTACATTGTAGTCTGAGTGTAGTCTGTTGCTTGGAATGCGACATTTTTTTAAATACCGGTAGGTGTTTATACCTTTTGTAAAATGTCACATATAACATACCATCTTCCTCTCCACTAGTATAGGTGCCATTAAGCTAAAAAAAAAAGAGGACATTATTAGACAATGACAGGTGAGTGTATATTGTGATGTCTGAGTATGTTTTCATTCTCCTACATAGTCAGCTATTTCATAAAACGTTGTCTTGTGAATACTGATCACCAAATAGTGCATTGATTTCCAAGACTGAAACGCATTGTATATTTAGTAGATTTAGTATTTCAGCTCCAATATAGCAAGGAAACAACTGCTGATATACTTTGATATATTTAAAGACAATGTTTTTTGAAATACATGTAGTTCGCTTTGTATTAATTGCCGTTAGTTTAGTATTGGTGTTAGTTATATACATACATTGGAATGTTGTTGATTTTTAGTGCAAGCCATGTTTTACACAATGATTAAGAGCACGAGGCCTTGTGCGCATGATTGCAATATTGTCACAGACATATCTTACCTACAAATTTGTGATTTTTTTAAACTTTTTCAATCAGAAATTGTGAATCTTTGGTTTTAGAAGCCATTTTTTATAGAATTCGTGTTTATGTTTTACAATATACATGCTAAATACTATACCATATACATTAGGCTTTGTGTTTTAAGCTATGATCAGTGTTTTTATCTAAATACATTGTTCAATGTATTTAGATAGTAGTTCTCTGACTAAATAATGCATGATTACATTAAATTTAACTTACCAGAGCTGACCTTGTTTTCCTTTTTACCATTCTATAATAAGGAACAGTGATAATATAATTAGAGAAACTTTATTTTAGTGGCAAATCTGATAGCAGTTGCAAACCACTAATTGGGGACACTACCTAATACCTTAATATAAATAAATATACATTTAAAAGTCTATACACCTGTTTTCAAAAACGTTGCCCATTTACAAAATACAAAATAGTAAAATAGTAAAAAGGAATTAATTAGAGAAACAATAAGCCAGAGTTCAGCTTGAGTGCATTTCTTTTGTTTCTCTAATTAATTCCCTTTTTGCTATTTTACTATTTTGTATTTTGTAAATGGGCAACGTTTTTGAAAACAGGTGTAAATATAACATACCTATATGTGATAAAGACCTACATTTTGTACTTTATCAGTGATAAAGACCTTAGGCTAATGTTTTATTAATTAGTGTCTTTACCAAGGTATAAAGATCCATGCATGCGACCGATTTGACAAACCTGGTTGGATCTTATTGCTCATGAATTTTTTATATTGTAAAAAGCATCGAGACTCCCGTTAGGTGCGTTTTTAAGAAATATATATTATTATTATTATTATTATGAATTATTAATGACTTTTATAAGAATTACCGATTTACAAGTAGGGAAAATACCTTATAAAAAATAATAATATTTATAATAAATAATTTTGATGATATGTTAAAAATACCTATATTGAATGACAAACATTCGGAACAGCTGTCATCAGATAACATTTATAACAACCGGATTTTTTTAATTCCATTTTATTTACATAATGTTATAAATATAAAGGAAATTATGGCGACGTTTCGGTGTTGACTAGGCACCATTATCAAGCGAAATGAGTAGAAAGTCAATGTCATCAATTTAAGAGTATAACAGTAAATTAGCATAGCATAGCATAGCATAGCATAGCATATTTACACCATTTTTTACAAGTACTTAGTACTTACAAGTAAAGAGCATTGAGATTTACATGTAATGCGCTTTCTCAAGAATTAAATTATTATTACAGTTTGCAAATTATTTTTTTAATTCTTCCTTTCTACCATTTGACATTATTTTTAATTTTTATTCTGTCTGAATTTTTTTGTTTTGGATTATTTCTAGGGTTGGTTTCTACAGAGCAAGTCCTCACAATGCAGGTGTGTGTACATTTGATGTCCTCAGAAGTACATGTACAATGTAATGTCTAAGTACTAAAGAGACATATCAAACAGATTTCAGATTTATTTACAATTTAGTAAACATGTTCTGACTGAGTCCTGACAAACTAACTAACTGTTTTAGTGAGAATGACTAACTGAATGTCTACTGAGACTATTTATATCACCAAGCAAAATGTGTCCTCACAATGCTGATCGAGGACGGTACACACCAGAAGTAAATGTCTAAGAACTAAGACATCAAACAATGCAAAATACTTAGTTTTGCAGTTTGCAAATGATATTTATAATGATTTATTATTCCTTTAAGACTTATATCGCTTGATATTATAAGTTTTTAATACCATTTGTTTGATATTTTTTTGCAGTGAATTTGACGAGTGCTGCATTTGACTACGAATTCACGTGGAGAAAAGTGACATCCTATTTTGTTAGGACGTTACCCAGAAAACAAAGCTTTTAAATAACTTTATCTCTGTGTTGTGAAACGCTAACTCAAACTGCTCCACTTTTACAATATAAACTTACTTTTTGATTGTTGAGTTGCGATGGCGGGGTGTGCTTCATGATCACTCGCTGACTGAAAACTTCTTCAAACTAAAAATAAAATAAAACAATGTTATTCACAATCTCTTACAAATGTATTAGAGTCTACCCAAAAATCACCGATAATTCTAAATTTCATTAAAATATTGTTTTACTTACCGAAAATTCACGCCTGACAGATGACTCACGTCTTGCACGACGGTACGAACAGGAACGAACAGTCGAACTTCAAAGACGCTTGATTGGGCGAAACAAATCGAACAACCAATCAAATCCGAATAAAAACATGACGGACCTGTCAATCTTTTATATTTTCCCGCACAAAATAATTGTTGAATGCTGATTGGATGTGGCCACGCATGCGCAAAACTACTACTAAGGGCACATGGTCATTGAAGACGTCATTCAACGGTGTGTTCACTGCTTTGTACAAAAGCGTGCGGAGTTTATCATGTTGTAGTTTGAGCGAACCCGTTTGAGCGGGTGAATGACAGTCGAAAATATCACTACATACCTCTGTACTCTGTCGCCGAATTATATTTGACGTAAAATTCACGATGTGCTTGTCGGCCGAAGACCGAAGGTAAAGATCTTGCTTTTTTGCATGAATATTCGTACGTTGCACGTTGAATTCAAAAAGAGCTATTCCAAGATGTGTTAAGCTTATTGTATTTTGATATTTTGTTATTTAATATTCCTAGTTTACTGGACTGCGCTGTTGGCCCTATAGTGCTAAAGGTACGGATCGTCTATATGCATAAACCTACAAGCTAATGATTGTACACTATAGTGAAGATGAATGTGTTTATTCCCTTGCTATGACTGGTGCTTATAGCATGACATTGATTCTTGTAGCTTTAAATTATAAAAAACTCAACGGTTATTTTAAATGTTTACAAAACTGTAGTCTACGTTTTAAGTCTTATACAAAACGCGCGCTCATAAAATTTCAAAACTTTTTCTTTGGATCCGCCGCTCAAAAGCGAGAGATTTAGCTACGAGTTCGAGTACTGATTTGAGAAGAAACCTATTAAAAGACGAATAGTTTGACATGTTTTACTTATTTATTTCTAGGGTTGGTTTATAGACCTTTATACAGAGCAAGTCCTCACAATGCAGGTGTGTATTCATATTGATGTCCTCAGAAGGGTATCCAGTCGTTTCGCCACCGCGTCAGTTCGCCTACGTCAGTTCGCCTAATCGTTTCGCCTAATCGTTTCATTTATTATTATTTCTACGGTACACAAGACATTCCCATTCCCTAACTCTAGACGCAAAATATAAAGCTTAATCAGGCAATCACTGAATCAGCTGTACCGTAGTCGAAGATCGGCGACCGTATTTATAATAAACAGCCTGAGTGCGTCACGGCCGTTTCGCCGTGACTTTCAACAGAGTTATATAGTAGACCTTTCAAGTTATAGTTTTGCCGTTTGATTCCCACAAACTCTGGAACCAGAAACAGATATACGGCACTGGTAAACTAGCGTTATTCTTGCGAGTTGAACTGAAGAAGTAATCTATATTTCGAATGTTCTGTTGGTACATAGGTTTTCGTTACAAAACTGACAATTATCTTTCCTCTCGTCAAGATTCCTCTCCATAGCAACGAACGAGACCAAACATGAAACATACAACAAACGCGATCTTTCTACGAAACGTACGCTCAGCTGATTTGTGCAAACCGGCGATTTTCACACTGAAAAAACTCTATATCCTATTTGTCGTTATATATGACGTTACTTCATTCAAGTTTTCACTGAAAGAATGTTTCCCCTGGTTTCGCGGCTTCTTACGGTAATCCTTCCCCGAAGTTTATTAGCAACGAACATGAAATGAAGAAACTTTACGATAAACAATAAGCGAATGAAGCTCTTCTAAAATGTAAAGCTGTATTTGTTGCTTGTTAGCTACTTTTATTTAACTTAGTGACATGGTGGTTCGGTGGTTTCGACTGTATTTCTGGGAACGTTTTTTGACGTGTTTTCCTTTTGGGAAGCGTCGATCACTAGTAATTACAATACTAATTAATCCTTTGAACAGTGACTGTCAAAACTGTTACGGCCACTGGTTACGGCGTTGAAAAACTTCGTTCAAACGTCAACGAAAATTGAGAAGTAACGTAAGCTTAATGTTTAATGGCCGACTTGACAGTATTAATATAACATATCAGAACAACTTCTCGGTTGTGTTTGTATTTCTAGAACGTAGAACTTGAAATAAGCATAACCTCGTACGAATTACGGTCGTTTCGCCACCGCGTCCCCTAGCCAAGCCCATCAATTGATCAGATAATGGGACGAGGTGAGAAATGTTCGCACTTCGAATCCTATTGTTCTGAACTGTGGTTAGCGCTAATCCAACCTTTCGAACTGTGTGATTATAGTGTTAGTACAATTAAGATTCAATTAATAGAAATCAAAAGCTAGCCAATGAGAATGTGTTTACAGAAAACTTGATCCGCCCAAACACTATAAAAGCACAGAGACAAAAGTTACTTTCATCATTATTACAAAACGGAAAGATATACAAACAAGCGACTACAAAAAGCAACTTCAACTTCATCTTATAATTCATCTATTTCATCATGTCTGACGACAACTGTGCGTTTTGCAAAACACCTGTCACTAGCCGTCAAGAGGGACTGCAATGTGATGGCTGCTCTCGCTGGCAGCATAGAAAATGTGGAACTGGTGTTTCTAGGACAGAGTACCGCCAAGCTGTACGAGAAGACTTAGTTATTGATTGGCGATGT
This sequence comes from Actinostola sp. cb2023, assembly GCA_033675265.1. Classification (NCBI taxonomy): domain Eukaryota; kingdom Metazoa; phylum Cnidaria; class Anthozoa; order Actiniaria; family Actinostolidae; genus Actinostola; species Actinostola sp. cb2023. Next base: position 61,030 of record JAUJYZ010001090.1, read on the forward strand.
TTAAATTGTGAAGAAGTGGTCCCTCAGTCACCTCCACAAGCAGAAAGCTCACTTTTGGATGGTAAGTTACAATTGATAAAAAATACTATTGATGGACTTAATATACAATTTAAAAGGATTCTAAACAATAATGCTAAAATATTACTTACTAGCTTCCTTGCTTTCACTATTTATTTGACTAAAATACGTTTACTCTGTGTACATTTCAGGTTTTGTTGAAAGATATGGTGAAGGGGAAACTTACGAGCTGCCCTGTCCAAAATGTACACATCCAGTAGAAGTTGTAACCACCGGGGTTCATTTTGGGAGCCTTGGTTCCATCAAGATTTACAGTTTAGCTGGTGGATTTGAATGCCCCATGTGCTTTTACAAGCAAGCCCCCAGATCAGGTATAAATACATTTCTTTGTTTTTCAAAAAATGTTGAAAACTGAATACTGCATTCCAAGACCAAAGGGCATTGTGGGCCTCGTTATTAGAATTATCAACGTTTTTTGAAATAGCTGTATATTATATATTTAATATTATTTTAATATTATTTAATATTATTTTTAATATTATTTTAAAAGTATATATTAATGTATAAACATTGTTATTCTAACTTGTTCATATGCCCTACTTTCAGATATAAATGTACAGCAGCTACCTACCCAACTGCCAGACATACCCATAGAAGAGCCTAATTCAATCAGCGAACCCCCCCCCCATGGTATGTTATCTATGTTATGTTACTGTACTCCACTATCATTATCTATGTTACTGTGCATCACTATCAACATTATGTTAGTGATTAGTGATTCAATGTCCCCGAAGCCGAGGGAGGGTTAGTGCCATGTCAACAAATGTAAAATTGGGGGCTTACCTTAGGGGATGGAAACAGCTGGAATTGATCCATGCATTACTAAGATGATTTTATTGCTGTTATATTTTTAGATACAACTGCCCACACAGACCAACCTGATACTATTGCCGAGCTTAGCCCTGACATCGCAGAGTCATCGATGGAAGATGCAGAGCCCCAACCCAGTGAGAGTCTGATTGAGCCTTCAACCACTACCACATTCCAACTCGTCGAAAAGGGAAGCAAACGAAATGGCAACAGATTGGTAGACAGTTTGGGATTTACCTACAACGTCAGGGCCAAAAGAACCTATGCAACATATTGGCAGTGCACTGTGCGCCCAAAAGGCAACCAATGCAAGGCGACAGTAGTAGAGAGAGGTGGCAGTTTCACCGCAGGAACATTCGCACACAACCATTCAGCTCAAGCAGGAGCCCTGTTGGCAACACAAGTAATTAAGCAAGTGAAGGAAAAGGCTATTGCTGACAAGTTCAAGTCTGCTTCTGCAATTGTGGAAGAGGTAAATTTTGAATGTCAGAGTATAATATTGACATTATGAACCATTTTAACCTTAATTATTCTTATATTCCAACAGGTCCTCCTAGATGAGCTAACAGGAAGTCCCTGTGCAGCACTGACAGCACCAGCGAATATTGCTCGAGCAGCCAACAGACTAAGGCAACGACTGAGACCTGCTGACCCTAAAGATCTTGAGTTTATAATTGATGAGGAAGCAATCCCCTCTGGATTCCTGAGAGCCGATGTGAAAGTCAAGAATCGCCGCCACTTGATCTTTGCCACTGACCCACAGTTAGAGACCCTAGCAAATGCCAAAACATGGTACATTGATGGTACTTTTAAAGTTGTCCGCTGGCCATTTACGCAGCTTGTGACCGTGAATGCCTTCGTAAAATCGGGTGACCATGCCAAACAAGTCCCTCTGGTATTTGTTCTAATGTCTGGAAAGAAAAAGAGTGACTATAAGAAGGTATAACAAACAATGTTTCTTAAAGCAAATGATTGTAGGACTTCATTAATTTTTTCTTTGTTCTTCTTTACAGGTTTTAAGTGAAATTATATCTTTACTGCCTAGAGATCCAGCTGTACAGCAAGTCACACTGGATTTCGAAAAGGCAGTATGGGCAGCTCTGAAGTCTGTACTACCAGATGTGCAGCTTCAGGGCTGTGTTTTCCATTGGACCCAAGCCATATGGAGGAAGGTTAGTAAATCATTTATAAGATTAAAGTGCATTTGAAGCATGTTTTTTTCTTTTGAAAATCAATTACATACACTGTAAATATTATTAATATTATTTAAATACAGTATTGTTAGCATTTGTTATATATTAGTTACTTATAAATGTTTTTTTCCCCTTAATAGGTGCAAGAGCTTGGTCTACAGCACACGTACCAACATGATGAGAATTCATACACATATATACGCAAGCTTATGGCCTTACCATTTGTGCCATACCATGAAGTGCAGCGAATCTTCAACAGGCTAAAGTTGGAAGCAAAAACTGGGCCACTACAGGATCTTGTTAGCTATATAAAGACCTCCTGGGTGGAGTCATCAATCCATCCCCCCAAAGATTGGAGTGTATATGGCCAACCAATCCGAACCAACAATGACCTGGAAGGATGGCATCATGCCCTCAATCGACGAGCTGGGGGTAGATGCCACCTTCCACTCTATGAGATGATCTCTCTGTTACATGGAGAAGCGAGGCTTTGCCAACTGAATATCCGGCTTGTCAGCAATGGAAAGCTGAAGAGAATCCAAAGAAAAAAATACAGGAATATGCAGGCCAAGATCTTCAACATGTGGTCGAAATATGAGAGTAGAGAGAAAAATGCATTCCAGCTATTGAAATCGTGTTCAAGATTAAATGGACCAAGCAGATCCAATTAATGTAATTTTTTTGTAATAATAAGCTAAATAAAGCAGATGTAAATAATACAGATGTAGATATGAAATTACTGTGCTTATATATAACATGACATGACTTTTTACTATCATCAATTTAGCTAATATACATATACTTTTAATAAAAGCTCTTATAATCGAAAAAAGCACTGTTTACAAGTCTATTGCAGTAAGCTTACCTTAGACTTAGTTTGCATGGGTGGGTTTCCTTGGCCTTGGGCTCCTTTGATATCGTAGTTCGTACAAAATATACGAACAGAACCATGCATCCTAGCCTCATTTGCAGACGTTTTAGTTGGTTCGCTTTACTTGGAAGAAATACGAACTAACTATAATAAAACGTCTGCAAAGGAGAGCAAAGGAGGCTTCCATGCATCCAAGATGGCCGGCCTCCACGAACTGACGTCTTGACGAAACCGACGTCACCACAGGGTACCCAGCGCAAATTAAGCCAAAACTTTAAATTATGATCCATGGAAATTTTAATCTAATGATATTTTTACGTCGATTTTCGAAATCACCGACTTGTTTTACTATTAGGTAAGTTTTAATGTATTTCCCAGTGGAGAGTTCCATATTTCAAACTGACGTAGTTTTACTGCTGATAAAGTACTTACCGCTTACTGACCTTACGTACGCTAAAATACTAAATGTTTTTATTTCGAATTTATAGTTTGAATTTATGAAATTATTTATACTATTATTATATCATTATGTAAGTTACCTGTCATTAAGAAACACTTAAATCATGATATAAACATCTTTTGAGACGTTAGGCGAAACGTCTTAAATTAGGCGAACTGACGTAGGCGAACTGACGCGGTGGCGAAACGACCGTAATTCCCTCAGAAGTACATGTACAATGGCTAAGTACTAAGCTAAGAGACATAAGCTTATCAAACAGATTTCAGATTCATGTTCTGACTGAGTCCTGACAAACTAACTAACTGTTTTAGTGAGAATGACTAACTGAATGTCTACTGAGACTATTTATATCACCAAGCAAAATATGTCCTCACAATGCTGGTGTGTATACAGTTATTTCAAAAAAGGTTGGTGAAGCCTGAAGGTTTTGCTGCATGTTAGTATGTTACATGATCTTGCATGTTGCAGCCTGAAATGCACTATGGGCAATGTGAATGGAATCAGCAAAAGGTCACAACAATGTGGACTCTAGCTGGGAATTTTTCCAAACTTTGTCTTCGCAATATGGAGCCAGCATATTTTCTTATGGATGTGTATGCTGACATTGAAAATACGTACATTTTCTTGCAAATTATTAGTTATAGCATATTACTTTTATTATATGATTTAACTTGCCTTAATAATAATTAGCAATTTAATATTGGATGAGGTTGACCAAAATATTCTGGTTTGCCAGTGGCTAGCAGATTAATTATTTGCCGAAGGCAGAGACAAATATTTTGCAAAAACCAAGTTCAATAATTGTTTTATCATTCATGTTATTTTCTCTCACCTAAAGCAACAACTCTGGAAAAAATTGAGATGCCATTGTTGAGGAGAACAATAAACAATTATTGGATAAGGTTTTGATGATATCCGGAATTATCAATGTAGAGGTAAGTGTTATTGGCCGAAGCCGTAGGCTGAGGCCAATAACATTTGCCGAGACATTGATAATTCAGGATATCATCAAAGCCGAATTCAACAATTGTTTTATTATACATTGTCTATGTGGATTGACTCATAATACAAAGATATAAGCAATTCAACAAGAACAACAAATGAATGAAAATGACAGCACTGTAGTAACCTACAGATAACAACCAATCCGCTGACCTAAGCAGGCTCGTTTTTGCAGATAACTGCTACAGATAACCACCAGACCGCTGAAATATCGCTGGCGCGCACTGATAGTCAGAATTATCTGTAGGCTCTCGACCAATGAGAATGCAGATACTGAGTACAATGTATAACAATAAGCAATTATTGGATGAGGTTGAGCATGATATCGTAAATTATCAAGACCAAGGTCTGTGTTATCTGCCGAAGCCGTAGGCTGAGGCAGATAACACAGACCCGAGGTCTTGATAATAAGCCCTTTCACGGTTTTTCGCCGCCATTTTGAATTGGGGCAAACTTGGCAAAATTTATAGAAATCTGGATCACTTTGACTTGCGCATGCTGTAACTCCGCTCGAGTTTGTACGTTGGATTTTCAAAATTTAAACTTCGATAATCAGCAGGCATGCATGTCAGTTGTCGGACTGAAAATAAGACCAATGTAGCTGTTTTAACTACCTTTTACGAGTCAATCTTCTTTTCACGAATGTATTTTAATATTTCGAGCTAATTTGCATATTCACATGCCGAACGTTTTATTTTGAAAACCAAAATCTTTTTTTCTCGATTTGTAGCCTTCCAATGCCCATCATATTATAGGACATAAATAAGAAAGAAAACTTATTTTCCAAAATGGTAAGTTTTTGAAAATCAAACGAAATCGAGCGGAGTTACGGCAAGTCAAAGTGATCCAGATTTCTATTAATTTTGCCGAGTTTGCCCCAATTCAAAATGGTGGCGAAAAACCGTGAAAGGGCTTATTTACGATATCCATAATGAGCCGCAGCCAAGAAAAGTTCCCAAAACAGCAGGGTTTCCGGTTGCTATGCCTGACGTCATAATCTCATTTCGATAAGTGGGGATATGTCAACAGTAGCTTGGAAATTAACGATAGTATGTCAGTATGTGCGTTTCTTATATGGACATTTCAAGGATGAGCACACGTCAAAGCATTTATTTTGGCGCGGAATTATAAATATGATTCCCTACAATCTAAACCTCAAGCCTCTTTTGATGTCGCTTCGTCAACGAAGACTGCAGTAGACTGGCTCTACATTATGGACAAACAACTAAACAGACTACTGTGACTCAGATAAGCATTTTTTTGCAATTTGCAATTAATTTATCTACATGTAGTTGGTACATCCAGCGAGAAGTCCTGGCGTTTTATGTGCCTGAGCGCTTCGGAGAAATAGTCGAGTGATGTATGTGATAATATATTTCTCTAGTTGGTACATCCAGCGAGAAGTCCTAGCGCTTTATTTGCCTGAGCGCTTCGGAGGAATAGTTGAGTGTTGTCTGTGGTTACATATTTTTATATGTCGACTGCTGTAATTTAAGAGCTGCGAAAACCGAATTCAATAATTGTTTTATTAAACATTTTGTATAAGTGAGAACACAATTATAATCAGGTCAATAAATGCTGCCATGGCTAGCTGCATTGACACTGCAAACCTTAACCGCTCTTTATGACATTGAATCCCGCCTTGAATGAACTTGACAGGATAAATCTATTATCTGTAGCAGATAATAGATTGATCCTGTCAAGTTCACATGCTATCGAGAATTAACTGCATGCTCTCAGCCAATCAGATGCGAGATTGTGTAGAGTAAAATGTTTAATAAAAGCACTTATTCGTAGGAAGTTATCTGCAGTGACATAGTCGTCTCTCGATCAATGAAAATCCAGGAGA
>JAUJYZ010000991.1:0-37500 GCA_033675265.1 Actinostola sp. cb2023
TAGCAATGCATTGTGGGACACGTTTTGCTCGCTTGTCGCTTTGCGTTGGATTTGGTTTTTCGTGGGTTTTTTTTTTGTCTCGTAAAAAGCGGAGTTTTCAGGACTTCCAGCAAGCATTTTGTCGCTTCTACTTGGGATTTCAGGTCAGTAAATGATGATAAGTACGTTCTTCTAGTTTTGTACGGTATTTATGACATTTTAAGCCGAAAGTAACACTGCAAACCATCTGTGCAAGCATTTCTTCAGTCGACACGAAACGAAAGCGAGAAGAAAATGGCGCCAAATCAGAATCACAACTCAACATTCACAGGCCTTTTGACTTGCAATTGAAGTTTATGTGATTGAGTTTCGCTTTCCGATACAGCGTTTATTCGTTCTTTTTACGATATAGAAAGTATTTGTAGTAGCTTGACTTCGAAAACTACAGTAATGTTACTAATCGTTTTTCCTATTAAAAGTCGCCGCCGGTACATTGGTCATTACCACTGTTATTAAACTTTTTAGCTTGTTTTTACTTGTCAAAAGAAGTAATAATAATAATAATAATGGTCGTTCTTATATAGCGCATGTCACATTCTTCCCAATGTGCTTTTATATAAATACAGCCGATGGAGGACTTTTTCGGGCTGCATATGAAAAGGATAAGTTATCCCGTACCTATTAATATTATCGACCATGAACGTTCTCGCGCCATAGATATCATAAAGAAATGTTCGATTATTATTCTATGTACATCATATGAAACTTTAAGCTTTGTTAAATACGTTTATCGAACATTTCCTACCTGATAAACGATGGTCTTGGCGAAAATTGAGCGTACAAAAATGTGCTTGAACGACCTATTATCGACCGTGCGGATCTATTATCGACCAGCCTAAAACCTATTATCGACCCAGCACGACCTATTATCGACAGCGCGATGCCTACTAACGAAATTGGCATTCGATATTCGAAAAACAATTTTTACTGAAGAGAAAAAGTGGAAATCTTTGATTTGGTTTGTCATTTATTTGAGTAGAGGAGAAGAATGACGTTTATTAATGTCTAGAAAACCGGGTAAATTTAGTACCAACAAAGAAGCTTATTTTAAAAGCTTAATTGCAAAATAATGACTTTGTTACATTTCAATATCCAGATAAAACAATTAGCCACATTCTCGTACCCAGAGCCCACTCCTCATTTGGTTTGTCGCTGGCTCTGGGAAACCCTGTTGCTCGGTCGTCAAATTTTGACGACCAAGTCGTCAGAGCGCATGCTCATACTAAAGACCGCTGAGAGCAGGTACTGTGGAAGAGTCTACTGGCTACGTAGTGTTCACGTTGGCTTGAATATTCAAACAATGTAACAAGTACACAAGTTTGTACATTTATCTTCATGTAGCCGTTTAAAATCCCTTCGACGTTCATCATCGGTTCTTCTCTGGCTCTGTTGCGATAAAGGCTGGACGATAAATACATTCAATATAATCATGTTCTAATATATTCTTGCATGTGAACCTTCCTGTCTTCCGCTTTGTTATTGTTTCTCTTGAATTATAAAAATATTCCTTTGAATACTCAAAGCGAGTACGATCGATTGTGTCTGTAGCCGTTACTTTACTTTTATAATTTATGTATTGTTAGATCTCCCTTTACGAATTTATGTCTACACAGTCAATGAGTCACTCATTTCCATTGATTTATTATTCAAAAAAGGTATATAGTTTTTGAAAATAATATTGTATGAAATTACTACAACCGTCGCTGTCATTCGCTTCGTTCGCTTTGCAAGTTTGAATCTTTGTTTATCTCATGGACCAATCAAATACGATCATTCATTGTTGATTTCAACAGCCAATGAAATTCGCTAAAATTTCAGGGTTTCCCAGAGCCAACGACAAACCAAATGAGGAGTGGGCTCTGGGTACGAGAATGAATTAGCCATTAACAAAACGAGCAGGGGACTGGGACCAAGTCCGTAAAACTAATTAAATAAGAAACTAGCAAAAATGGGCATCATTTTCTGAGAGAGCAGATCAAACTTAGCTAGTCTGGAAAGTTTGGTGAACTTCGGCTTAATATTGACAATGCTAGAGGGCATCAAATATGTCTATTTTCCCATACAAACTCTGTAATTTTTTGACGCTGTCCATCCGAACCATACATTCACTGTAAAATTTTGGATGGACAACGATCAGTAGCACGATCCAGGGGTGCAAACGGTGTTTACATTATTGTTATCACAAAATAAAATCCAGCAAAACTAGAATTGCCTTGAAACTTTCCACAACAGTACCTAAGTTAATAAAGAATACTTCTGTACAATATCTTTAAGAAACAAGCAATACTAAATATTTTAGCGATTTTTAACTGTTGAAAAATACGCCATTTTGGAATGTAACGCGTAACATGCTGCAACAATGTACACTTCATTTCTTGCTCTCCGCATCATATTATTGTGTTAAACTAAATATATTTTAGCCAAAACAATTCCCTGTCATTCATATTATATATTTAAGTCAAAATAATGAAGTTTAGAAACCAAACGATACAAATATTAATGAAATACAAATACGACCATTCATGTAACGCACTTTATTTTGGACAATATCTTTACATGATTTTGAAGAATATTTAAACTGCTACTTTGAATTTCGCCTCGAAAAAAATCCCCGCGAGTTCTCATATGATGTACTTAGTCTCTGAGAAATTTCAGCTCTATGGCTTGAAAAGCTGCAGTAAAATTACATAGAATCTTCAACCCGAACACATTTAGACGCTTGAAATGTATACAAAAGTGTTGCCATGTTGTTTCAGTAGAAGGCCTTCTTCGGGTTGAATAAATTATTAGTTCACAAAAACATGCTCAAACCGTGATTCTCATATCCTGACTGTTCCTTTGGCACCAAAAGTTCTTGATTCCATTGTATTAAACTGGCGAAATTTATCCTTTTCTTGTACACCGAACACATTTGGATCCTCCATTTGTGTAGTGGTGTCAGTTTACCGATCGGCTAAGCATGGTGAGCGTACAAGGCGCGCGAACTCAACTTCTTCTCCGATCACAGAGCGGCCATTTCTTCTTCACACACGAGGCCTTCGAAGAATAGTTATCGGGGGGTTCGTTGGAAAATGAAGGGCTAAAACAATAGAACGTGAGAGACTGGAAAACAGACAAATCCTTGCGTTATAAATATTGCGTGACTTTCGCGGGAAGTCCGCGAAAACTATCTTGTTCCAGCTTTTGCCTAGCCAGTATGAAGAAATTATGTCAGCTTTTTAGTATTTCTTAACAAATATGTAATCTTTCTACAAGAATTTAAATCCTAAGTCAATCAATGTAACAGTATTTTGAAAAAAACCACACCCGCAAAGCATTATGGATATTGATAAAATACAGATAATATAACAAATAATCACTCAAAATGACCAAAAACTATGTTCTCATGATTAAAGTCTGCAAATGATTGATATTCTATCTATGAATGAGTAATTTTGAGAAATTGTTACATTTTGGTCATGTTACGCCTTTGTACCCCTGGATCATGCTACTGATCAACACAATTTCAAAAGCTTATAATTTCGACAGAATTCGCTCAAATCACATTTCGTAATTGCATTAATTCTAATAAACTCGTTCCCAGTCCCCTGCTCGTTTTGTTAATGGCTAATTGCCCTATACCATTATGACGTAACGGCTTATTTATGAGGGGGACAGAATCGTGAAGAACAATAGAAATTTGAACTAAATCTGCTCTGCTGAGGTTCGCTAGATTTCAAATTGGCTAGTTTCCAGATATTATGTTCATCGATGCTTTTCCCACAATATTTACTGTGTTTGGTGACTTTTATCGCTTTCAGACCGTCTGTAAAATACATTTATTTGGGTAATCCTTTGTGTTGTTGCTGTTTTGTCCCCCTCTAGCGACCATGATCCTTAGCGTTTAAACAATAGATTGTTTTGATGTGACGTCATAGTGGTATAGGGCAATTGGAAATGAACAAAGTGAAAAGCATTTTATTCACAATAACCACCCATTTCACTTATTTCTATTAAAAAAGCCACAGGAAAATCATTTATTATGGCACACAGAAATAAATGGGAAAAGTTAATTATTGTGTTTAATACTTTATAGTGATAAAAAATAAAAAATAAATAATTGTATTAGTCATTATGGGATGGAAAGCCTTCTGCCTGGCACTCGTCACAGGTGTAATCAATTTGATCGAGTGAATCTAGCACTGGTATGTCTGTGCACATCATGTGAAACCACTGGCTACAATAATAATACTCGACCCAGTCCTCTTCTCCAGCTTTATATGCCTTTTTGCACTTCTTACAGAGGTACAGTACCGGTCAGAATAAAGCGAACCAAAAAACGCGTTAATTTTGCGTGTGCGTTGCGTTTGAAAAAAACGCGTATGCGCGTTTGCGTTTACGAATTTGGCAAACGCGTTTGACTGAAAATATCAGTAAAGACCGACACAATACAGGTGATTAAAAACTAATCGGCCAACTAATCACCAAACATTGCCTTGAAGCTTATTGATGCGAAGTACATGTAAACTTTCGAATTACTAAAGTGTATTCAGAGTTCAAATGTGTTCTACGTAACAAGGAACTATCAAACTTAGCTTAAATTGTAGTTTATAAGTTGAGAAACAGAATTGAGGCGTTTTATTGATGTGAAGTAAACTTTTGAAGTGTATTCAGAGTTCAAATGTTTGACGCCAAAAGACGCTAATCGATCGTTCATGTCTGCCACGGCGGTCGATCAAGCAGTTTATTTGTATTCATATCTCGGGTTCTACGTAACAAGGAACTATAAAACTTAGCTTAAATTAGAGCTTATAAGTTGAGAAACAGAATTGAAGCGTTTTATTGATGCGAAGTAAACTTTTGAAGTGTATTCAGAGTTCAAATCTGTCACGCCAAAAGACGCTAATCGATCGTTCATGTCAGCTGTCACGCCGGTTGATCAAGCAGTTTATTTGTATTCATATCTCGGGTTCTACGTAACAAGGAACTATCAAACTTAGCTTAAATTGTAGTTTATAAGTTGAGAAACAGAATTGAGGCGTTTTATTGATGCGAAGTAAACTTTTGAAGTGTATTCAGAGTTCAAATCTGTCACGCCAAAAGACGCTAATCGATCGTTCATGTCAGCTGTCACGCCGGTTGATCAAGCAGTTTATTTGTATTCATATCTCGGGTTCTACGTAACAAGGAACTATCAAACTTAGCATAACTTAGAGCTATAAGTTGAGAAACAGAATTGAGGCGTTTTATTGAAGCGAAGTAAACTTTCAAACGTTCTGTGACCCAAATGACATGCTAAATATACGGTCTGATAAACTTGGTTTCGGTTTACAGTCTTTATTATGTTTGCCGTGCGTGAGAGGTTCTTCTGTTTCACTTCACAAAAGAAAACAATAGCTATAGAAATTGAGTAACAAAGAAATACGCGTTTAAGAAATACGCGTTTGCAAACGCGTTTAAATAAACGCGTTACTGCGTTTGGGCTGCGTTTTTTTTGCGTTTGCGTTTCGTGTGCGTTGTTCGCTTTATTCTGACCGGTACTGTAAGTCTCCTTCTCTTCTTCTGTACTCACATTCCTTTTCTTTCTTGTTTTTGTCTTTTTCAGCTTTCCTTGTTCTTTCTGGATTTTTGCCTGCATTTTCTGCTTCTTCATTTGAAGTACTTTTCTTTTATGCTCCTCTGCTGCCTTCGCTCTTGCTTTTTTCTTTTCTTCTTTTTCTTTTCCTTTTATTAGTTTTTCTTTTTCTTTTTTTAGTTTTTCTTTTTCTTTTGGTAGTTTTTCTTTCTGTTCCCTTTAGAGACGAAGTGCCTGGAGAAGTGCCTGGAGAAATGCCTGTCTTGTTATGCATCTATTAGATGGGTTTAGTGCATGATTTATTCTTTTTTTACCCCCAGATCGCCAGCTGCATGGCTCTATCATGATGGAGCAGAGCCCTTCATCTATCTCGATATCGCCATCAGGTGTGGATATAGTATATGGCTGCCTGTAGGCTGTAGGAGCTGTAGGGGTAGGCGGCATGATATTTGGAATGAACCCAATGCATGTACAGAATGATTCATTCCCATTGCAAAGGCAAGAGCAGGCAGTATTACAAGCACATGAACTAGAAGATGGTGATGGTGGAATGATATTGCAAAAATTAAAGGGTTCTGGTGATGGCACTGGCGAGAACTGGAATGGTGGGAGAAGTGGAGTAAAAATGGGAGATGCAGGTGTGGATGGCACGGTAGGGACTGTGAGGCGATGGTGTATGGAAGGCGGCTGCTTGAGGCGAAGCTGTTGCACTGCAAGGTGTGAATGGCATGGTAGGGACTCTGTAAGGCGATGGTGTATGAAAGGTGGCTGCTTGAGGTGAAGCGGTGGCACTGGACGGTATGAATGGCGTGGTAGGGACTCTGTGAGGCGATGGTGTATGAAAGGTGGCTGCTTGAGGTGGTATTCTTGTAATACTTTATTATTTAATAACTATTCTTGTAATACTTTATATTATATATTATTATTATTTATAGGGATATTTTAATGGGTGGGGTAGATAGGTGTCTCCAATTAGTTTCTTGTAAACTAGAAAACATGACACGTTAATAAAGTTATTATTATTATTATAAGTGGTGGCAATGGGCGGTGTGGTAGGAACGGCAGCGGCTCTGAAGGTGGCTTGAGGCATTGCTTGGGCGGCGCCTGCATGTGTTGTTGCAGTGGGAGGTATGGCAGGGGCTTGTGCACCAGCATGCAAAGACAATTCTTGGTTTTCACATGACGTCATCAAAAAGCTAAAATCCAAACTATTCACCTCACAAAACTGTTTGCTGGATATGTTGTTTATATCGTTATAAGAAAATTCTTACCAAAATAATTTTGTAATTTAGATGTTTGGTTTTCGTTTTATTGCGAGTCAAATTCTGTCACGCAATACAGTCACGCATTTTCAAAAGCCATAGAAATAGGAAAATTTGTTTGAAATAATACGATTTTAACTTTGTAGATGATGGGTAACTTTATTTTGATGAATATAGCTATTGAAAACTTGAAGTATTTGCAATTAAACATGATTTTCAGTCTTCGTGATTTGGCCGCCATGACACCAACATGGCGGACCCATACATTTTAACTAAATTATGAGCATAAGCGATCGCTCATATCTTCGTATCTAAAACTTCTTTTAACTAAAACTTCGGCTGAGATATATGGTTTTGGCTGCTCTTTCAGCCTATGAAGGTTTTGTTCTATATAAGTCCTGGGAAAATTTTCGATGACGTAGGTGAAAGCCAAGAATAGAAATATTATAATACAATATTATTGTAAACAATTCCAATGTTAATGATAACAATTTCAATTGTAATTTGTATAGCTTGCATTTCAGAAAGCAATAATATCCAGGAAAGCTTACTTGCAGGCAAGCAGAGGTGTAGCTACATGTACTAACTGAGAAAGCTTCTCGTAATGAAAAGCTGCAGGATTGTACGGAAATATTCCTCCTCTCCTAAATCCTCCCCGCACCACATCTGGTGTGTTGCTTGCATTCCATGCAACATTAAATAGCCTGGCAAAATTTCTCTGTGTGACCACCGCGGATGTTAAATGGTGGAATGCAGCGCACGCCCTTGTCCACCCCTTTTTCATTGGACCAAACAAAGATAGATATAATGGCTGCAGGAGATGGCTGGCATGTGCTGGCAAACAGAACACCAAGATCTTATTTTATGCAGCCGTAAGGATGAGATCCTCTGTGACATGCGATTTGTGGCCATCCATAATGAGCAGCACAGGCCTTTCTGATGGAATGGGCCTAAGGAACAGTTCCTTGAACCATTGTAAGTACAGGTCTTTGTCGATCCATCCTGATTTTTGCGCAACAAATAAAGTACCCTCAGGAGCACCTTCTTTCACGCCATTAGGTAGTCTACCCGACAGGCTTTTATAAATAAACATTGGAGGTAGACTGTTTCCAGCGGCCGAGCTGCATGCCAATACAGTGACCTTTTCGTGCTGGCCTTTGCTTATGCGAGGGACATGTTTGGCTCCTCTGGCGGCTGCAACTATCTTATTGATGGCGTTGAATTCGAAGCCGCTTTCGTCACAGTTGAATATTAGGTGCGGCTTGTCTGTTAGGTTTCCACCGTACTGATTCTGCGTCATCGTATCCAGAAGTCGCTTATAAAAAGCCTCGATCAGTGGCCTTGTGATGAGTGTCCTGACCAAACCAAAGTTTTGGGAAGCCCTCAACGATAATTCAGGGTGTCGATTTAAAAATCCTCTCCACCACTTCTCGCTCAAACAGTTCCCTTGTATAATCTTGGTCCGCTTTTTTGCAATTGAGGTGGCCATGAATATAATGATCTCCTTGCTTTTTCCGTATTCCTGATTGCTGGCGAAGATTAGGTACTTGGCAAGCTTCTCGTCATCACTGGTTAACATTTTCTCCGGGCTGCTCTTACTGCCATGCAGAACCCATCCTTGAATACGGTCATTTAAGCTCGATCGGGGGACATTGAACGTTGTCGCCGCTTTGCGTACCGGCATTCCCTCCTTAACAGCGTCGATTGCAGCCAGCATATTCTCGTCGTTTCATAGTTTCCATTTCTCCTTTGGCATATTTAATAACCCTAAGTAGAAAGTCAACACAAAATACTGCAAAAGACGGTAACAATTCATATCAGTTTCTTTTTTATGTTTGCACGCGTAACAAGAAAACCCCATTTTTTAATAATGTGTATAAATAATTGACTCACAACTCATTTCTCCCTTCCCATTTTTTCCCATTGCGGCTCGCAAAGTATGCTGGGTATCTTAGTAAAATATACCTGGGGAGGGTAATCCCATACATCTTCAAGGGTATGTGCCTCTTCATCAGGTGTGGTTTTAAAGGTCGGGGATAGGATAACTAATTTATCTTTTTGGTCTGTGATATTGGGATGTAGCTTTTTTGTGATCACATTTCTCGCTCCATTTGGTCTGGGATAGGGTATATATCCCCCCCCCCCTGGTTATCTATCGACTATCATATCTTATCTGTTGATAAATTGCCAATGTGATGGGGTATTGTTTAAGCTGGTGGAGGCTAAAAGGGATGCCTCAAAAGGACCTTATTAAATATTCATTTTCATGACGTCAGTCGACGCTCTCCAAAAGAGTTCTCAGGTTTCTTTTTTTTTTTGGATCGGCTGATCGACAGGAATTTTGAGAACTGCATTATATTGAGCCAGAGGCGTTAAAGTGCTACTTAGACGAAAATCGATCGAAGTTTAATTTAGCTGAAACTTCACTGAAATAATCTCAAAGAGCCATACAATTACTGGTTAATGTGTTTTCTCAAAATTCCTATGGGAAGTATTACATTTTTATGAATCTTTAGAAGTGTCTGTGAGGTCATCTACTCAACCCTAACAATCAACACAGCTTCGCTCCATACATTTCTTTGTGTTTAGTTTCTTGAATTATTTTATTTCTATGAAGCTAAAGGTTTGGGTGAAGGAGTTTTCTTACATTATTTGTGCTTAGGATTGATTGTCTGACCAGTTGTCTTCAATGCAGAGCTGTTATCTGAACAAAATATTGAGATATTTTCACTCACAAAATACAAAGAAATGTATGGAGCTGAATGTTGGATTGAGTAGATGACGTCACTGACACCTCTAAAGATTCATGAAAATATAGTACTTCCCTCTGGTATATCGAAAAAAGATTTTAACTGGTTATTATTAGACCCTTGAAGAATTATTCAATGAAGTTTCAGCTAAATTAAACTTCGATCGATTTTCGTCTAAGTAGCACTTTAATGTTTTGGTAATAATAATGCGGGAAAGAGTGGGAATGTTTTAAATTTTAAAATAACTAAATCCCTGTCGTGACTCATGGATTCGCTATGAACATCATTAAGTTAGCGCAGATACTGAATGAGCTCATCCCGGCCTGTATCCCTGGTGAGGTATACTTGAATCGGCTGTCAGTGTTCTGCAGGTGACTTGCAAGATCGGGTTTGGCGTGAAATTGCAGTTCAGTGTGCCGACTGCCACATTTATTCGTTTCTCGCAGGATGTCATCATGATTTTTATTTACTACCGAGAAAAATCGAAATGAAATGCTCTTTGTAATTGCCAAGTTGAGAAATTGACACAAAAACAATACCGCGCGCTGTCTAGACACGGTGTACGAGCAGGGTCTTTGAAGAGTTTAATTTAAAAAATCCCTTTCGGAGGCAATTGTTTGGGAACTGACACAAGGGCGAACTTTTTTAAGGAAAAGTTTTTTTTTCTTGAGTAGACATGGATAGCATAGAGTTTATTGGAGAGGAATCAATACGATTAAAATGAGGCGTTAGATTGTGACACTATACGTGATTCTGAACATTGATAACAAATATGCTCCGATAAAAATTAACATACAGTGATAATCGATGATACTCATCACGGCTCCATCATAATAAATAAAACTTTCAGTACACTCAGAGCCAGCGATTGTGCATTTTGATTTCCCCATGTGTTCCGCCATATTGAATTTGATTCTTCGGGAAATGAGCTCGGGGGATTGTCGTACATTATCCGTGACGTCGTGGAATTGAATATTTAATGAGATCCTTTTGAGGCATCCCTTTTAGCCTCCACCGTTTAAGCTTAGGGCTGAAATCTTAGGTCTGAAATAGGATCAGTTTTGAGGTCAAGGCGGCACAAAAATTGCCAGGGTACCCCCTCCCCCTCCCCCGGGAAATATTGAGTTTTGCTGCAGCTATTTCAAACTCTGAACATGTGCGATTGTCGGCGATCATGTGGAAACTAGCTACCGCTAAAGGATGCTAAAGGGTATAATTTCAAGCCGAGGGGTATTTGCAATGTTTTTTTGGCTTATTCGAGTAAAGAAAAAATGGTCATATTTCGATTATTAGAGTGAATTAGTTTTTGTTTCGGAAAAGGTTGTGGGGAAGGGACTTAAAATGACAGTGTTTGCGAAACAATTGCATTTTATTCTAAAAACTAGACCCTGTTAGCAGGGTTCACTCGTGCCCTGGTGCCGGATTGAACCAGTACATACTAAGGACCAGAGTAGAATTGGGATCCCTGTGGAAGTGTGGGGGCTTTCTCAGTATATCACCGTCCATGTGGATTTCGAAGTTTGTATACGAGTTTGATTTTGCTTGAAAGCTTCCCTTTTCTACCTGGAACCAGCACATGTCGCAGTTATCTTTCGTGATCAATGCGGTATGTTTTATATTTCGCTCTTAGAGTGAAAATATTTGAACATTTTAAAAGTAAAATCAAGAGACCATTCCGATTAATCATCTTGGTATATAAAAATGTATTCAACGAGTAAAGTTCAATGATTGATAGTTGTTGTCGGTCGATTTTTCATTTAGACTTCGAAATATAAAATACCATAAATATAAGCTTGTGGTTCCTTTCTAGTAGAACACAGCGTTGCGTGACGACCCGAAAGGCGGCTGTGAGGGAGACTAATAGACGTCCAGCTATTTCCGTGTCAGTTGTATAATTGGGCTTCCTGTGGTCACAGGTAGCCCAAACGTAGAAATCAGTGGATCGTGACGTCTTTGGATTTTCGTTCGTTGGATCAGGAATGAGCTCTTAGAAAGCCTTCAGAGGATATGAGATTCTCAAAAATGTCTTCACAACAATAGTCTGAAAATTAAAGAACACATTGGTGTAGAAATCTGAGCAAGAAATTGTGGTTTTGAGCGATTCGAAAATTTCACGTGGTGTGGTTCAACCGGTCATTTTATAGTTTTGAGTATGAGTTTGTTTGTTTCTCAAAAGCATTATTTTTCTATATCGTTCCCTAAAAATACTAGAAATAAAGATTAATAGTTGTTGAAGTCCACTGTGTAGTTTTCTTGAGGTTTTGAGTTGTATTTATTCGATGATGGGTCCAAGTTGTCTTGTGAATTTTGATGTGTTGACGAGCGCTGAACAGCGACCGATGATCATGAAGGCCGAAGTTAGGATTTGTGTGCAATTTCTAAGCCGTGGTCGATGCCTGGGCTCTGACTTGTTGCTTTATACCTCGTCTTTTTATCCTTCATTTGGCCAACACATTTAATTTAACCGCTTTTTAGATCGGGAATCACGACGCCTATATAACACATTGCGCATGTGCGAGACAATTCTTTCGAGACAATGCTTTCGCTAGACACTATATCACAATATCATTGTGCAAAGACATCCAATTTGCCCTATAATCTGATTTGATTTTGACTTTATTTTTAGTGACGATTGTCTATGGAATTACATAGTGTTTTGGATTTGACGAGGTCCCACATCGATTGGGAGAAAGATACATTTTTGTATATAAATGGTTCCAATACATGTACATCTGATGGAGATACTAGGCCCCGGTCTAAGCGTTGCAAACGTTCTCCCCTTGCCCTCCCCCCTTCACTGATCACCAACCCTCTCCCCTATTTATATTTGGGTCTCATGTGACCGGATATTGCACAACTGACGCCCAAAAACTAAAGAAATAAATACGCGTTGGGTTTTATAACTCGTGCGGCCTGGGCGTGCGTGCCTGGGCACGAGTAAAAAGTATTTATACGTACCTTTCAAACTTATCCGATGAAAAGTTTAGCTGTTTAGTACCGTATGCAAAAATCATGAAATTTGCCGGGAATTCGGGCAAGTCTAGACAATAATTTTTTTTTCCGAAAACTTCTGGCCAATCCCCTTCGTGCGCAAGATTTGTATTGAAGCAACAGCTAGCCTGCGTAGCCAGGCTCTCTGGTGCAGGGAAAGGGAGGGGGAGATAGGTCTGGGGACGAGGAGGGGAGTGAAGAGGGGGATTGGGGAGAAGGGAAGGGAATGAGAGCCTGCAAGCAAGGCCGGGTATTTTAGATAACTCGCGGCCGCCAGAGGCCGCGAATTTCTATTGGTCTAAATTGACCAAAGTGACATGTGATTAACAGACAGATTCTAACACATCCCAGACCAAGCCAATCCTTTTGGTATTTTATAGTGGATGCGTGAAGTCAAGAATGTAATTTATTAGAGAAGTTCAATTAAAACAAGAGCAAGATCAAGCCGTAATACCTTGCTGCTGACTTGCCCAATCGGCGGAACGGCTCAGCTGAATATCTTCAACCGTTTGGCTTGTATCGTGGTTTAGTCCTTGAACGTGAGTTACGGCTTTATAGATAGATAGATAGACACCTTTATTTAAACTCAAATCATGTGTAAATTATTACTTCTTGACTTTAACCGACCCCAAAGAAAATTCGTTGCGTTTTAGTTTGGATTTTTGTCCAGTATTTACTATTGTTGTGGGGTTCTGCGCGTGAATTGCCCCTTGACCTTGTAATCTCTCTCATTTCCGGCGCAATTTGATTGGTTGGTGAAATTCGATCTTGCGTTGTTTAAAAGTAGGCGGTTATCTAAAATACCCGGCCTTGCTTGCAGGCTCTCATTCCCTTCCCTTCTCCCCAATCCCCCCTCTTCGCTCCCCTCCTCTTCCCCAGACCCATATCCCCCTCCCCCTCCCCCTTTCCTTTTCCCTGCCCCAGAGAGCCTGGCTATGCAGGCTAAGCAACAGCTGGGTGGTCGATAATAGGTATCGCAGGCACTTACGAGTCCACCGTTTATGATCAGCAGAAACTGCTTCAAAAACAAAATCGAATGGTACCATGGGATGCAAGATGGATGACTGCTTTCTCTGGTCTCTTTTCATGGGTATTTATCAAGGACACCAGTGGTCTTCAAGCATTTTTTTCACCGATGTAAATGCAACATCGCGCGTAAAAGAAGAGGAGATTGCTGCTAAATTACAAAGGTATGGGGTTTTTTCATTTTATTGTTCAATGATCGAACGAAAACTCTACATTTGTGTTCGTTGCGGCAACTAGAACTTGACCCTTTGGTGGTTTTCCAAGATCATCTCGTGCTGCAGAGAGATATTTTTTTCTTTACAAACGGTCGAAAATAGGGAATGGTCGATAATAGGTACGAATTACCTGTATTGACACCTATTATCGGGCAGTTTAGAAAAAGGCGTATATTTGTGCGCTTCAAAAAGTTAGCACTTTGTACTTACCTTGAAGATCATTTTCAATCCTTAATAAGTATTTTATGTAACTTCAAACCGTCGAGAGATCGGTTGTTGGAGTAGAAATACGTCAATGTAATTCGATGTGCCAGGAACGTATTATCGACCACCCAAACGTATTATCGGGCAATCGAAACTTATTATCGGGCAACCGAAAATAACGCCAGAAAACACCTAACAACGGTGTTTTGGATACCACAACCAACTTTTTAGATTGATTCTGTATTTGATTCAATGAGTGACTGATTGGCATGCAATATTTGGTTAGACGACCGCTGACCACATTTAGGATTAAAGTGTTGCAATTATTATAGTTTTATTCTGTTTCAGATAGAGCCCACATTAATTCAGTGAACAAAGCAAAACAGAATGGAGCAATTGAGTGTAAATTTATTGTTGCTGCCAGCCTCCAGGCGAGCAGCGAAACTAATCGTGACGGAGTTCCTGTGTCATGTGTGGTCGTGTGGGATCTGGGCACTTATGTGTATGCGGCGAGAGTCGAGACTGCATTTCACGGAGTTTATGTGTTTGTGGAGATGATTTTGTGAGCCACGGTACTTTTGATCAGCGCACACTCACAACACGTTCAATCGATTATTTATACTGGTTGGAATATCGTTTATTTTTCGCTGATTCAAGCCAGGAAAGTGTTTGTTTTCTACAAATCCATGATGTCAAATGCAACTTTATTCATTGTTGGAAGCATTCGTCAGGGTCATGAACAATTTAGTGACATTTCAAGGGGAAGACAATGTTCTTTTATGAGTTTTCAGTGCTCAGTCACGTCCAGTATCCACAATGAAGTCACATCCAGTATCCACAATGAAGTACATAAGCTTAAGTTTATACTTCTACAGTCGATCAGAGCCGGTTGACCGAAGGAGACAGCATGTACTTGAATGCTTTTGAAAGACACAGTTAGTATCCCCGATGCTGTCGCTGACCTATCTACCTGATCGAGCTCGTTGGTCTTCGTCAAACCAATCCGGCCCATGCCATTGCCATTGGCATCGAGGCAACTACTGAATCAAATTATACGATCCATCCTGATGTACTTTTATCTTCTACAAGTGTGCTATGAGGCTTCGACATCTTTCCTGATATCTGGCCAGTAACATTGTATATAATACATGACGAGCCCCGACCCTAACATTTTTGTTTTGCGAAGCAAAAAAAGCCTCGCAGCATGATTATTTGTGGTGGATTAACACAGCGGGGTTGTGTACCCGATACATCGGTGTAGGCCAGGCTCATGCTGGGGCGTGAATTACTAGTCGTAGATTTATATTTACTGATTTTAGAAAGATATGGCCAATAAGTGAATAAGATAAATTTTGTCTCTATTAAAATAATATTGATATTGATCAAACGTTCAATGCTCTACCCATAGAATATCGAGCGAGTCAGGCGTGCCGCTACAAATCATTGCCGGTTTAGCAATACAAATTAAGTTGAGTTGTCAGCCTACTTTGCGATTAGTATTTTAGTCTGTGTTTCAAGTTCAATGCTTTACCCATAGAATATCAGGCGTGCCACCCGAACAATCTACCCTGCCTTCAGGTGCGCCACCCAAAAGCATTGGGGTTTAGCAATATAAAGTTGAGTTATGTCAATACTCTGCGATTAGTATTATAGTCTGTGTTTCAAGTTCAATGCTTTACCCATAGAATATCAGGCGTGCCACCCGAACAATCTACCCTGCCTTCAGGTGCGCCACCCAAAAGCATTGGGGTTTAGCAATATAAAGTTGAGTACTCTGCGATTTATAGTCACATTAGTCTGTGTCGGTTTCAGAACGTTTGCAGCATAAAATCCCATATTTGTCTCAAAGTCAGACGAGCAATACCTGAATGTACTCGACGAATATCTTACCCACATTTCCAGGTGACATTTTCCATATTTTAGACAACCCAACAGTGAAAATAAAGCTCACAAAGAATTATATTTTGATTCTAGCGCCAAAACTCGTCGATGACCCGCAATTGTTTATCATGTTGTGTAAGAATTGTCTGTGATTAATGTGTCAGTAGAACGAATCTTATTGGACCAAGACTAATTGGCTTTGCGAACTAGTAACCCTAGGCAAACATATCACAGCTATCCTGCTGGGACAAAAAGTTTGGGTCAGGGCTCCTCATGACACCAAACACAATTCTCTATTTCATTGAATCCATATTTGTATTAATTAAGTTTTTACTGCATATCAGTAGAGTACAAACTATTAACAGTGTGCAACATAAATAGTGCAAAGTATTGCATGCTTTTAGTGCTGGTACACGTCTATAGCTGTCTGTCTATGACCACATTATTATAGTGTTAGCATTTGTATTAAGCAACACCATACACCATTTTAACGGTGTATATAGAAACTCGGTTGGGAATGAGAATTAATAGAGACATGGAAGGGGACCATGTGACCGGGACGGGAATGAGAATCAATGGAGATGTGGGATGGGAACAATGGGACAAGTGGGTGGGAATGAGAATCAGTAGAGATATGAGAGGGGGAGGGGATTTTAGTGGATATAGATATGTGTCTCGAATTAGTTTCTTGTAAGTTAGAACACATTATACTGCATTTTATTATTTTATTTTACCACTAATGCACCTTGCAGTGCTGACAAGGGACAGCCACATGTATAAAACCTATATTTATTGGACTCAGTCTTCAGTACTGCTTTGCACCGTTATGTGAAACTGCTTTATTGATTGGCTACAAAGCCGTCATGTGACTGCTGAAAACATTACCCTCTGGCATTGCCATACTGATATGCTGACAGGATTACAGTTTCATTATAATGCTTTGCATCAATGTAAGCAGAAAATATCACGCACTGGATCAAGACATCTACATCTACTTGTTTTTTTCGGTGAAGAGGAGTTTTGAGTTACCTACTTCTGTTAGTCTGCAATGTATTACTTGTTAAAATCTCTATGACTTTATCCCAGAACACTATAACAAACATGTACTGTATGAATCTGAAACTATAAATTTACTGGATCCAACACATTATCTTCTACAAGTGTACTATGAGGCTTCGACATCTTTCCTGATATCTGGCCAGTAAATAGTTATTTAACATTGTATATAATATACACCAAACACAATTCTCTATTTCATTGAATCCATCCATATTTGTATTAATTACTGCATATCAGTACAAACTTTATGCAATGGTGGGAATAAAAGTGATCACTGACTGCTGAAAGTCTAGCTCCTCTGTCTATGACCAGATTGTTATAGTGTTAGCATTTAAGCAACACCATACTGCATTTTTTCGCAGCACTTCACTTGCAAATGCAACGACTAGTTTTAATTATGTAATATAAAAGTATCATGGATGCTCGTCGTATCTTTTAGGGGTTAAAATAAGCGATTAGGTATCTTTTAGGGAATGAAATGAAAATGTTGAACCTCCCTCTTACTTTGGTATATTTTAGGGTGTCGAAAAAGAAAATCCATGCATATTAAATAAATATAATACTCAGGTAACCAGGATGCATGTCAACGGTATTTCAATCCAATACTAAACCCAGCAAACTGCACGTTACACTGTTTCATCATTTATGTATGGTATCTTTTAGGGTTGAAAAACTATGTGCCATGCCCCACGGGAGTCCAACCAAACCCCGCCCCCTTCCCCTCCGCGCCCGGGACCAGTATATAGGAACAAAACATAAAACCGAGGTGCACCTGTGTGTTGATAGTGTCAGTGACTCAGCTAATAAATAATACAACAGTGTAGAGGGACTTCATCACAGTCATCTACTAGTAGAAATTACTAATGCATGCTCATATACATTTCCAAATTAGTTAACAATAAAACGAATGTGCAGATTGTTTTATTATATTAGTAGAGGTAATCATACGGTTTCGAGTTCAATTTGGAAATAATTTGCACTCGTGTGTTTTTCAAAAAGTATCAAAATTGCACGAGCCCGTAGGGCGAGTGCAATTTGAGCTCTTTGAAAAACACACGAGTGCAAATTATTCCAAATTGAACGAGAAATCGTATGGTTACCAATTAATAATATTCATAAAAAAAAAAAGTAATTTGCACTTTTCAACTGCACTGCTCTAAGCCAATCAGAATCGAGTATTTTTTTCATGTATATTATTATATGCAAAAAAGCACATGGTTATAATTGTGTATTATAGTATTTCTTTCATACACTAGTACTGATGTGGCTTACCTAGTTTACATGTAACAACTACATTGTATACTATAATGACAGTAATATATATAAATTTCTATGGTGGTGCTTCCACTATTTTGCCCCATGAGTAGCCTATACTGTCCCGAGTGTACAGTATAGTGAAAAGAACGTGCATTTACAAAGAAAATACTCCAATATATTAAATGGCTGAGAAATCGGCTACAAAGGTGTCTAAATAACTCAACAATGGAGATTAACTGAATGAAGTAACCAATGTTCAAGATTCGTTATGCGAGGGAAATCCTTTGACCTCACATAAGTCGCATGTGTAGTCAATGTCTGGGTCTAGTGCATCCAACACTGGTAGATTGGTACAGTTGACATGAAACCACTCGTCACAATAGTCGCACTCGACCCAATCTTCCTCTGCATACTCCTTATAATCATAGCCACATTTCTGGCATGTGTAGCTTTCCTTGGCCATACACTGGGTGGTGAAGTCTCGCTGCTTGCGCTTTTTTTTGCGCTCCTGGGTTTCCTCTGCTTTTTTTCTTCCATTTTTTTCTCTTTTTCTTCCTTTTTTTTCTGTTTTCTTGTTTCAGCAATTTTCTTTTTCTCAACTTTAATACGCTCTCTTTCAATTCTCTTGGCCTCTTTCTCCTGCATCTCTCTCTTTTTTCTTCCACTTTCAGATCGTACTGCATTTAAAAACAGCTATCCAGTAATGCATTTATTCCCTGGATCGAGGCACCTGCGCCGACTGTTTTTCTTTCCCTGGAAGGACCTTTTAGGTTGAAGCATGATGTTACAGAGGTCTTCCTCTATAAGCACATCACCAGTGGGCGTAGAGATCGTATATGGCGACGGCGTTGCTGACTGGGTAAGGCTTGTATCTGGTGTCGACATCATACATGTATGTGGATCCCTCGCATGTACAGGGGCATGCACCATTGCAAGGGCATGCGGATTTTGTCTTTGTGGCTCCACCTGCTTCCTCGTGCATTGCCTTCCACTTCAGGTACAGATTATCGTGTGTTAGGTCATAGCCATTTTCATAGCGTTTTCTAAATTTGTCCCTGTCGTCCTTTCCAATTCACTGTTCGAAATCGTGTAGGTTGAGTGACGATGGTGACATGTGGTCTTGGTATCCAGCTGCAGTTGATGACAACATTGGATCCTCTGACAGAGTTGCCGACTGGCTTCTAGGCTCTCGTGAAGGAGTTGTTATTGGCGTAGATGATTGATGACCACTGCCTGCTGCCATCGTTGCTTCTGGCCCGTTCATGTCATCGATAACCAGTTGGAGGGAATCTGCCTGCTCTGGTACGCTGGGAGCTGATTGCAGTGAAGGTGCCAAATTGCTGTAGTTCAAGACACTGGGATCGTATGGGTAGATTCCTGCCCATCGAAATCCGTTGCGTATGATGTCTGGTGTTAGACTGGAGTGCCATGCAACGTTGAAGATCTTTGCAAAATTTGTCTTCGTGACCACAGCCCCTGTGATATGGTTGAATGCAGCGCACACCTTCACCCACCCTCTCTTCAAAGGACCAAACAGTGATAGATCTAGTGGCTGTAAAAGATGTGATGAGTGGGCGGGTAGGCAATACACTATGATATTGTTGGCAACTGCGGTTTCAATCAATTCCTCCGTCACATGAGACTTGTGCCCATCCACAAGAAGAAGTATTGGGTGTTCAGATGGTATGGAAACGAGAAACAGCTCTTTGAACCACTTTAAATATAGATCTTTATCTATCCAGCCAGATTTTTGCGCATTAAAAAGTGTTCCAGCTGGGCCCTCTTCTTTACATCCTGGTGGGACTCTACCCGACTCGTTTTTAAAAATAAACATGGGTGGCACTGTGTTCTCTGCTGCGGATGCGCACGCTAGTACCGTTACCTTTTCATGTTGGCCCTTTAATATTCTTGGTACATGTTTTGCCCCTCTCGCAGCTGCAACAATTTTGTTTATGGCGTCGAATTCAAATCCGCTTTCGTCACAGTTGTAAATAAGATGGGGTTTAGCAAGCATGCTGCCAACGGAATTAGACGTCATAGCTTCTAAAAGCTTCTTGTAGAAAGCTTCGATCGTGCCTGTTGTCACAAGGGTACGCACTACGCCAAAGTTTTGGCATGCATGCATTGGTATCTGTGGATGGCGCTTAATGAAATTCTTCCACCACCTTTTGCTTAGTGACGCCCCTTTCATCTCCTTCCCACGCTTCTTCGCGATTGAGGTCGCAATGAATATTATAATTTCCTTGCTCTTCCCATAACCTTTGCTGCTCATTTTGATTAAATATGCGGCAAGCTTATTTTCGTCCTCTTCGGTTAGGAGGGTTTCGGGGCCACTTTGCTCCATGGACAAAGGACACAGGCCCACTTAACCTGTCTGCCAGCGTAGATTTAGGAACATTAAAAGCCGCGACAGCCTCGCGTTGGGACATTTCATTGGATCTCACTGCCTGTTCTCATCACTCCACAGCCGTCTTTTCTTTTTAGGCGGCATAATAGTAATAATGATCTGGAGATAAAATAACTTAAATTGTTGATTTTGTTTTTTCGTACTTTATTGTTTATTATAAAATGAAAAAAAAGCTATCTATGAAGTCCAATGAGACCGATGCAGACCAGAAAAGATACAAAAAGGCAAGCCTTGGATGACGAAAATCCAGATGTCTCGAAAATCCAGATGTCTAGACAGGTGTCTAGACGAGTCTAGACTGATTAAAACAAAATTAAAATACCTACCTCTTTTGTTCTTGTTGTCCTTTACTAAATCGTATTTCTGTAAAATTGTTAAAACTTCTAGAAAAGACTGTTATTTCAGAGGAAAAAGCAGAAATAAATTGAACAACTTCAAATTCCCGCCAAAGAAAGTGTGCGCATATGTTAAAAATATATCAGCTGATTTGCAAGATCGCTGGCTGCCCGATCATGGGTTCCACGTCACACCTGTATGTGCAAGACCTTTGGCTAGCGGTAATTTCAGTAATGTGGGTTTGAAAGGTTTTGTGGGATACAAAATGGTCGAGCAAGTTGTTTGGAGGACACCGATGGCTTTCAAACTACATTTCGTACAATATTTTTGGACTTTTCTTGGGGAATGTATGATCTCAAAAAGTCTGAAGACGCGTGCTGCTAGGACATTTTGTCTGTAAACTGCCGTGTTTTCATTTGTCATACGAAAAGCAGATGACGAGAGAACAAAGAATACGATTCCAAACATGAAACAAGTAACGGTATGAGTAAATTTTATTTGTAAATTTTTTTTTAGCTTACTGCCCGATAATAGGGAATGCCCGATAATAGGTGCCAATACCTTATAACAAGTCGTTTCGTCATCTGTCATTTCGATAACATATTCTCCTAAATACATTTATATTTGTACGATGTATAACATGAAACTAATAAAGATTACTTCATACATATGGTATTAGTGTAGATTACTTCATATTTCGGTAATGCCGGTCAAGCGCCAATGTTCGTGTTCATTTCAGCTGTGGCGAAGTGTCTTGTGTATAAAATTTCAAGCATCAATATTCACGGTCTTCAATGATATTTCTGAGTTCGACATCGTTTATAATTCTGATTTGAAACGAGTCCAAGACAAAGGGAATATGTTTTGTGGTTATTACATCGTGGTTCAAGTGTTGTTGTTGTAATTACTTTATAAATAAATTACTTTTTTAACGTGTCAATCGATTTAGCAGTACTGCTAATTCCCCATTGAGATCCTTAACGGACGACCAGGTTCTTTTTTTATTGGCAATATGGGAATTCCAGCAGAGTATTTGACTGAAAACGATAATGTAATAGAAGTGTCTTGGAATATTTATGTCAGTGCCGCTCGTCGGCTCGTTAACTCGGTGAGTTTGACTACCGAGCCGGCTCGCAATCTATCTTCAGATTGAGCCCTGTATTATGTTGTCTAGTCATTCCAGCTATATCCATTGGAGGGGAGGATGAAGAAATGATACAACAAGTCTTATGTTGTTGTGTTTGGTTCACCTGAATGTTTGTTATTGACTTCAACACATTGTTTTTTCTCAAAGAATTTTCAAAAGTTTTGATGAATAATTGCTTTTTCAGATCAGTGGTTATTTTTATGTCAAAACATTCTAGTATTCTGATCTCGAAAATAAGGCCTATGGCGTCCCTCAAAACAGTAGCACAATTCCTTTCAAACATCAACTCCGAAATGGCTAATGATATAATAGTCTTATAACACGCTTATTGCAACAAAATAATAGTAACTAGTAACAAGCAAAACTGGTAAACGGAGTAAGTAATACTGTAGATACATTATGAGTGCCTTGCTGTATGCTATTTACAGCATACCAAATCCCTGACAGCCCTGAATGCAGGTGATCATTTCATTCTTGAAAGACTCATATACCATATAAGTGCCATTAACAGGGAAAGTAATAACATTGACACAAGTATTTGCAGTCAGCTTTCTTCCTACTGCTGCTTCATGATCAAAGTGGATTTTAGGAGTGCTGTCAAAACCCCAGCAGGGATGTTTGTTGCTGGTGATGAAGCTGAGAACACTTTCTAGGGTTATCTGCAATCCTTCTTTGTCATCTACATAATGCACTTCTCCTTTCTCTACCTCTTCTAAAAAGTTGTTAAAATTGAGCAAAATTGCTTCTTCATGCTCCCGCTTGATGTTTCATGCTACAGAAAGTACAAGTTCAAAAATCTCATTGAGAATTTCTGCATTCAGGGGCTTCATGTTGCCTTGTAGCACTTTTCTTCTTGGCTTGGATGTGCACGTTACTACCAGCAGGTTGCTTGTTGCTGGACTCACGGGTGAACTAGATTCTTGATGTGCTTCATATTCTTCCTCAGAGTTTGAATCGTTCCTGACTCCGGAAGAAATGTAGTCAAAATACTTGGAGTTGGTGCATAAGTACAAAGTTATTCTACTGTACGCTTTCCCTAGTGCCTCTTTGTAATCTTTCAGCACAAACGCCTTGTCGCTACCTGGCATAGTTTTGACACTTGTAGGAAAATAGTAACTTGTAGGCAGTTGGGATATTGTTCCCCAGGTCGGCATTAAATATACTTTGCTTATAAACACCTGAATTTAGTATATTTTCTGCAGTAACAGCCGGCAACACTTTCAATGGGATACTTGACCCTCTCTTGAAGTGAAGGTCGCCATCCTTCGTCACTGCCATCACACCAACATGAATTGCAATGTCTTGTTGAACCTCAGGCTGAGACTTTCTCTTCTTTTCGCCATTTAAACTCCTGGAAACTTGGAAGCTTTTTAGTTGAAATACCGGAGGGACAGTACTGTTTAGAAGTATGTTAACATTTTTTGCGTGTAGTTGGCGTGGAGTCTGAGTGTAGTAAATAAAATAAAGCTTGAAGAAGCTTCGAGTATATTCACTTTACCATAAGCTGATAAATGACACAACAAGTTAAAATAAACTCTTGAAGTTGTATCTAGAAACAACATTCATTCAAAACGTCTTTCCCACCAACTTTCGGCATTATCAGTTCTAAAATCTAAGGTTCGTTAGCATGTACGTGAGAATGTTATGTTTGAGACACTTGATTGACACATGGTGTGTTAGCACGTAAAAGAGTCTACGGGAACTTTAACCAACCCGCTCTTTCTTACTGACAGTATAAATACATACTTTTTAATGGCGAATCTCCGAGATACGCCATTTCTTGTGAAGAGAACTTTACTATTAATCACTTTTATCATATCATGTTGTCATATTGTGAGTATTTTCTCCTAACCAATAAGCTTTAGAAACAATGATTCAACAAGTTTGTTTACGATGTTGTTGAGACAAAGTGCAAGGACGCTTTGCATTTGTCGGTTGTTCGATCTCTTGTAAAAAAATCAATTTAGATATAATTTCACACAAGTCAAAATACTATAAAACTTCCTCTAGGTGTTTATGCTCAAAAAGAGCTAAGTTTCGTGCATGTACGTTAACTATAGACCCGAATATATGTCATACGTTGGTATGCTTGTTGTTTGCCGGCTTCGACTTCACGTTCAAAGTGACGCTCGCTCCGATCGCACTGGACTATAAAATGTTCCTAATCATTTATAGTATATATTTTTGAGAGGCACATTGTATCTGGCTTTGAATTATTTTGGTTTTGAACCACGATTCTTGATATAATTTATTACGAACATGAATGTCTCGTCGTCCAACAGTTTGATCGCTGTTGGATTAAATTTCTTTGCACTACACTCAAACTACACTCAGCCTGCGTGTAGCGTAATCAAAAGACTGTATAACAAAGGCGAAACTACACTCAAACTACACTCACATTACAATCAGATTACACTCAGTTTACACTCCGACTCCACGCAGACTCCACGCAGTTGATATACTGATAGTTGATGATGTCTTACTGTCTTACTATAACAAATAATCAATTTCGTCTCCTTTGTAATGTATAAATAAGTATATAAATACATCAATAGATGAATAAATAAATGTCAATGCAGACTGTAGGGGTCTACATTTTTCATACAATAAATTTACATAAGTGAGGTACTGGTAGTTACCATTTTCACAAAAAAATAAACTCTGCATAGCCTTGATGGCCTCTCTTGTCATGGTGTCACCAATAATGCTGAGAACCTATTCAGCAATGTCATCATATATTAACTCTTGATTTTGGGGATCCATGTATTGGTCCCCAAGGAGATAATGACACAAACACTTTTTGCAGCTTCTACTTGAGCAGCAGACAAGGCACGTTCCTTCTTCATCCTCCCTATGGCCTTCATGAAGGGCATACTGAAGGGCACTGATGCCAGTCATGAGGATATAATATAATTATATATATAATTTTACAACAAATAATCAATTTCGTCTCATACATATGTAATAACTAACACACATGTGAAAAACAAATCTTAATTTTAATTGAACAAAACACTTTAAGAGCATTCACTCGACAGGTATTTTGTAGTCATGGCTCAAAAGTGCTTGGCTGTTAATGTTGTGTAGTGATGCAGAAAGGCCAACACAATGAAGATTATAAAGGTTTCAGAAACAGTCTCAAAATAATAATAAACATAAATTCTGCTGTTGTTAACATTGACCAGCATCAAAACTATTCATTTTTGAGTTATGAAAGAATTAGGGTATTGCAAAAAAAAAGGCAAACATTTGAAGATTTGTATTGGTGGATTCTTTTAATAAACTATCACAGTTGAAGTGTGCACACTTCTGATGCCGTATGATCTGCCATCTTCAGGAATGCACATGCAGAATTGTGAATGAATGAATTCCAATTTGAACTTAACTAAACTGATAGAATGTGATCATGTTAATACTATGTGTGTGTTTTGAAACCAAATAATAAATCCTTAGGAAGATATGAACATTTTAAATTGTGAAATTGCACAAAAACAAGGCTTGTTAGGACTCACTTGAAAAATACATTCAAAACTCTCTATTCAGGATCTGTCATAACTCCGATGATATTTTGAGAGGAATTTTGCAGCCAAGATAATCTCTTATCAGACAAACATCGTGCATCAATTTTGGCTTGTTTATCTTGTAATTTTCATCAACTTTGTAAAGTCTTGGTGTTAGGTTTTTAATAAACTGGTGTTTGCTGCTACTTGAAAATTGTTGCATAAACTTAACTTGGTTTTCTAGATCGGTGATTGAGTCTTTTTTCTTTTCAATTTGAGGGCATTCAACTTGCTAAAATACTTGGGCTGTTTCTCCCGTATGCCACAGTAGGTATAGCATGTGTTGTATTTGCAACAATTTGAGCTTTGATTTCAGTGCCCACGGCAGTTTCCACAAACTGTTCTTCTGATGTCCATTGACTCTATATTTATCTAAAGTTCTTGCTTTTGTTCTTCACACTGCAAAGCTCTCAAACCGTACTGTGGAACTGAAAATAAATGTAATATCAGTTTTTTCTTTTCGTTTGGCGCCAAAATAAAAATAACTTTATTTAAGTGTCCAATGTGTTCTAGCACTTGCACACTAATTGGAAGACACTACTCTCACAACACTACCACTACATTCTAATATTCTATGCATACAACTTTCAGCTCACTGGTTCGTTTTTACAGAGGGAGGAAAACCGGTGTACCCAGAGAAAAACCCTTGAAGCAAGGGAGAGAACGAACTAACAATTGAACCCGGGACACAGAGGTGGCAGAACGAGCCTCTCACCACTCAAAATCGTAATCTTATCAGATCAGTACTAAACTTTTTAGCTGGCGGCTTTTCTTTGCTCATTGTTTCAGCAACATCGATGTTTTGTACTTGTCACAAGTGGTGATTCATCTCTTAGCAGTTGGATTTGATATTTCAGAAGAGCTTCCGTTCCTAGTGATACTTCTTTGGGAAACATAAGACCAATTTGATTGTCTCCGATCAGTTTGATTTTCAGCCTTGAGCTGAACTGATTAGCACGTAAAGTACCATATATCAAAGCAAATGTCCCTTCATTGAGTTGGTCTTTGAACAAGAGCATCCATTGTTTTAAATCGTCTTGTTATTCATACGAAAATATTTTGCTTTGTTCGCGCCCAATTTTGCAAGCTCGTTCCAAAGATCATTCCAAAGTTCATGGCTAAGTTCAAAAGTTTGACGGTAAACTTGTTATTCGATAACTTCCGAAGTTCTGGAAACCAAGTGGCCGAAGTTATATGAAATCAACTGGAAAGTGCTAACTATTGTATATTGTAACATGGGAAAGGCTCCGCTGGAAAGGAAAGAAACATTGAAATTCTTTATTACTCGTGCCCAGGCCTTTAGCACGAGTTGAAAAACATAGCCCATGTTTTTTTCCTGTTTTTGTTCGGCGTCGCAAATCTGCAATCCAGTAGAACTGGGAACTAGACCATGAGGATTATGATGTCCAAAATGGCTTTGTGAAGGCGCTTCATGTGGAATTTTTCGATTTCATTGTATGAATCATTATTGTTGGAGGATAAAATTCTTTAGATATTTAAATTGCGGACAAATGTCAAGATGGTATCATCCCAACCATGTTCTTTAGTTCTTTCGTATAGGGTGCGATTGGTTTTGCCAATGTAGCACGCACCATAACCAGGACAATTAAACTTATACACCAAATTAAACACATATGCTTGTCCGGGTTAAAAACAAGTCCACTGAAAATTCTCTTGATGTCTTGTTCAGAAATATTCGTTGCCAAATGATCCTCCATCTCATGTCTTCAGAGAAAGGCTTAGGCATTGCCAAACAAGCATGCATATATTTGTTTTAAACCGTGATAAGATGTATAGTGCTTCGCAATATACATGTAGTCTGAAGACAACACACTGTATATTGACAATGGTGCATGGAAGAGTTAATGTATTCCGTATATACAATCACGTGACAGCTATATCGGTATACTTATATATTTATATATGACGGGGCGGACAACGTTCTTGAGAATGACTATAAATCGAAAATAAAACATTACATACAGCCAACGTGACGAAGTGCACAAGCATCAAATATTTGAATCGTAAATTACTGACCTTTCTGGTGCTTTTGAAGTTTCGCATTTTTCCGGTTCCATACAGTCCGTACAGAATCTTGATTTTGAAACAAGTGGTGACTCTTCTCTCAGCAGATTGAGCTGATATGCCAGTAATGTTCTTTTGCCCAAAGGGAAAACCTAATTAATCTATCAACTCATTCTCGCTGCCCAGTTTTTCAACGAACTCTTGCTTCTTTCAATGTTAGCAGTTTTCAATTTTTCATGTTCAAAAAATTCAATTTCTCAGTGTATTCTTGCACTCGCCGCACTTCTTGTCTGAATAGGCCCTTTGCAGGAATACAATCACGTGATTGCACTGACTGGCAAAAAATCTGACTTTATTTATTTGAAGAATCTTAACTGATATCAATAGTGAGAGTAAAGAAATATGTTGAAATGCTATTTTACAACCTCCAGTTGATTGTTGATCTTTCTCAATCAACGTTTATTATTATTATTATTGTTTCAAAGTTTGTTTTCCAGTCAGCAGAGCCGTTCCCATGGGATCTTCGGCTCAGTTCATTTGTTATTCAAGCGATATATTGGCATGTGACTGTAAACTGCAAAGGGCCTATTGTGAAGCTCAACGCTTTATTAATAAATCTAAAGATAACTAAGAACAATAAAAAGCTTTACTTGGACGAAAATCAGTCAAAATTTAAAATGAGCTGTAATTTTGCTGAAGTAATTTTGAACGACCTATTAATAACTGTTTGGCATTAAGTTAAAATGTTGCTTTCATATTCCAATGAGAAGTACTGTTTTTCTTACGATTTAAGGATGGATTGGGTTATTTCCGTTTATAGTACATTAAAAGAAATTTTTATAAATCATGTTTGTAGCAATCTGCCGTTACTGCAAGAGTGTTTCGAGTCAAATAGGGGAAATGAAAATCGTACTGATCTTCATGTCGTGGATGCTCTTGCTTACTACAACCAGTTCTTAAATCATCGAGGTTTCGAACGGGAAATCGACATAAGAGGGGACTCAAAACAATATTTCACGTCTTCGCCATCGTTCGGTACAGGTGGGAGTTGGAAAAAATTGCCAAAACAAGACCAACTATATCACGCCAAATGGCCTTGAAATATTACGGATCTTTCTTGCAAGAAACTCTAGTTTCTCGAACAATGTCACGTCAAGCATTAACACTTCGTCGATAAATACAGTTTTTACAGACTCCATCTTTTGACGGCTTCACTATTAGACACAACTTTGCTCAAAAGTTCGTAGCAAGAGCCACTTCCAAGGCCAACACCAGCAAATGAATGTAGTGTTGTACCTCCAACATGTTTGGCTGCCCGACCAGTTGGTGCCGTTATAAATGTTGTTCCACTGCCATTTCTTTCAATGCTTTCATCGTAAACATGAACAAGAAGGTATGACTTTCCTGTCCCTGCTTTTCCAGTAAAAAACAGCTTTCGTTTGTCTGTAATAGCTCTAAGCATTTGACTTGTTCTTCAGATAACATACCGAATTCTATTTCATTCTGTGGTGCGGAGAATCATTCTCGATCGTGTTCAAGAAAAAGAACGAGGTGCCGCGAAACGAAAACCCTGTGCCAAACTGTAAACATTACCATTTTTTAGCTTAGTAAGAAATATATCATATTTCAGGCTCACTAGGGGTGAGATGGGGATATTTTGATCTTACGCGGTTGACTGGAGATATGATACAATATTGTGTTATTCGGGACATGATTGGACAAGAGCCATAGTATCCTAGCAAGGGCAAATTCTCTTCCTACCCAGTGATTTTGGGGACTAAGGGGGAACAGCGCTTAGGAACCGAGCCTGCGAATGGATAGGCAAAGCACTGGGCCTTGATGTTATGAGTCAGTACAAGGCACCTACGGTTCGTACGTTAGTCGTTGGAGTTTCAAGTTTGGCATTACAGAGCATCTACTTATTGGAGTTTTGAGGCTTCGGGAAGAGAAATACAATTGACGGAAGACTCATAATTTGTCGTTGATTATAAGCACACAATCTACAATTGAGCCTCGAACTCAAATGCAATGTATCCTACAGCTCATGGGGAAATTTGAAAAGATAATATGTCGGACGAATTACTTAGTTGAGAAAGGGAGTATAACAGACCAGTTACAGTCAGCGACCCTGATCTTAGTTATGCAGCTAGAAATCTACAAAGGAATCCTCTTTTAGCTCTAACAATACCATATCCTGCTCTACGAACATGGCACAAAATCGTCTCAGGAGTAATCAGATGGCCATCACTTGATGCTGTTTTTGAAAATTGTGGGAACAAATTGGACTATGTTTTCTTACTAGAAAGTTCGGTTATGGGTGGTATTGTATCTTTTACTGATGATGAAGCAGAAAGAGCGGAAATCGACAGCAATCTAAGATTAACATACCTAAGATTGCGGGATATATTGTTGGGTTATATAGAACAACAATGGGAAGACAAAGGAAGCAGATTAAGTCACGAGAGGAGCTAAAGGAAGAGATCAAGAGCTTACAGAATGAAGTTCAAGAATGGAAATTAAAATATAAAAGAATGGTAAATATACATATAAATGAATAAGAAGCAATAACCCCACGTGAAACACACATCATCAACCACTACAGAAAAATCTGAGCCCCAGGTGGGTAACGAACCCATGACCTAATGTTAAATGAGAGAGAGCCTACCAAAATCCTGAAGTGATGTGAATAATTTGTGTCACATAATAATAATAATAGAAAGAGAAAGGCTCTCAGGAATCCAGCCTGGAGCCAAAGTAAATTCAATTAAAGAAACAATGAAGCAGCATATTGAAGAATACTTGAAAGAAATGGATGACCCGAAATTCAAACTTTGTTTTCCTTTCATTTTCAATTTTGCAAACTGGTGAAAATGTAATGACTGTCAAGGGTAACAGGACACTTGCCGTATTTAGTGGAAAAGAAGATTATGAGACCATGAAACAATCATTGGGAGAAGTTTTTAAAGAACTGAATAACATGATTAATGAGGGTCAGCTGTTGGTACAAGAAGAGCAAATCCAAATTGAAATTTTTCTTAGGTGGAGACTACAAATACATTTTTCTCATGTTTGGGCTAAATAGTGCCATTTCTGAGTATGCATGTGCTTGGTGTAAAATCAAGAAAAATGACAGGTGGAAAACAGATAAAAATTATCATGATTGTAATTCCCCACCATTGGCTAGAATACTATCAGAAATGAAAGACATGTGCAAATGCTCTAAAGATAACTATGGATGCTGCAGGGAACCTTTACTTAGCGTGCCATTAGATCATGTTATTGCTGATGAGCTCCATCTCTTATTGAGAATAACTGATGTCCTGACTAAAAATCTGATCACAGAATCACAAGAGTGGGACATAGAAGACAATTTATCATTAAGCAAAAAATCTGCTAAACATATCAATAATTTACTTGAAGCAATGGGCTTGTACCACCCGCCACGTGACTTTTTAAATTTTCACCGAAGACAAACGAAAATACATAACTAGAAAGAGCATACTAAAATTAGTAAAAGTTGAAAATTTGAAAAGAATCAAGCAAATAAGAAATACGTTAACGGCTTTCAAAGTTTCCCGTTTTGATAAGGATTTGTATGGGTTTTCGCTTGGAAGGCAAGCTGTTGCCTTCCAACATACATTTCCATACAAAAAAGGCAAAGTTTGAATGCCTGTAACTATTGCCCTATTTACGTATTTCCCTTCAAACTTTCCACTTTTACTAACTTTAGCATGCTCTTTCCAGTTATGATATTTTCGTTTGTCTGCGGTGAAAATTTAAAAAGTCACGTGACAGGTGGTACAAGTCCATTAGATCTTGTGGCATCACATTTGATATCTGGAAAAAAGGGATGCTATTGGGAAAGAAAGTCATCTGTATGATTGGACAAGCCTGATGGGGAATGATAAAAAGAAACTACTTTATGAGCTGCCAAGTACAATGGAGGCATTCCTAAGACCATTATTTCGTTCAACTCCTTATCCTGTGAATAATTTAATTGATTTATGCAATTCCAAGAACCAAGGTATGTGGCACACTAATATATGCATATAAGGGGTCACACGTTGATGCTCATACCCCTCTCTCAGCTCATCGAAGGATGTGAAATCATTGATCCATGTTTTTGCATCAAGCCAAAACTGGTCAGAGGTGATGCGTGGGTGTCATTCACTGATATTTGTATAAAGGGTTGCAAATCCTTTCCCGTTGCAAGGTCCATGGTATCGAGAAAGTCAAATAAGTGGAATGCATTCGGTGATGTTTTGAGGCTAGAGTCAAGGCAGTGGCTGATTAAGGATAGAGAACGTCAAGCAAGGCATTATAGGAAAAAGAAATCACAATACTGGGAACATGAAATAAAAAAGAAAAAAAAGAAAATGATCCACCCAGCCAATCTGAGGAGGTTAATACTACTACCTCAATTCAAATAAACTATACAAAGTTTAAGGTGACTGAACTACGAGAAGAACTAAAGAAACGTGGGGTCAAAGGTATTACCAAAAAGTCCAAAGCAGAGCTTATAATAATAATAATAATAATAATAATAATAATTTATTTCTTAAAAACGCATACACAATGTCTCTATGCTTTTTACAATAAAGAAACATAAAGAAAAACAATGAAAAATAAATATATATACAATAAAAGAAGATGTGAAATAAAGCATATGTATATAAATATATGAAAAACGCGTAGGTAACAAAAAAAATATATATATATATACTCAATCAGGATAAAAACTGTTTAAACAGATAAGTCTTTAATTTGTCTTTAAATGTTCCTAGTGATTGTTCAGTTCTTAAATCGGTGGGTAGAGCGTTCCAAAGCTTGGGGCCAGCAACGGAGAATGCTCTGTCTCCGTAGGACTTAGAGATAGTTCGTGGAATAGTGAGGAGTTCTTTTCCAGTAGAGCAAAGGCGACGTCCAGTAGTGTAGTCAGAGAGGAGGTCCGCGAGGTAGTTAGGGGCCAGTCCAGTCCTTACTTTAAAGACCAACAGTAGGATCTTAACCAAGCAGCACGACGCAAGGGAAAACATTCCACTGGTATCACAGGCGAAAACCACATCGCTCACTGGCCCACAACACAATGGTACAAAGGCAATCTCTGCTCTAGAGAGGAAGTTCATTAAAGTTCTCCACTTGTTCTGTGATTGACGCAGTGGCTTTCCCTTAAATGTCCTAATGTCATTACACTTATCAAGGCTTGAAATATAATCTTCTAATTCTGCATTAGTTTGCTGTAGGTTACTTCTCCAATGTCTTTTTTGAGAAATTTATTTTTGCATTTCATTAAATAGAATTTCCTTTTCCTCTTCAATAATTTTATATTTTAATTTCCATTCTTGAACTTCATTATGTAAGCTCTTGATCTCTTCCTTTAGCTCCTCTGATGACTTAATCTCCTTCTCAAAGACATTAAATTTTCTCATCCTTTCATTCAACAGCTTCCTTTGTCTTACCCTTGCCGAGAGATCTATTCCACTAATACAACAGGCGAAAACCACGCCTCACTGGCCAACAAACAACACAATGGTATTTAGCGGTCATCAAATGGGCAACATGCCGAAAGAATCATTCCTCTAATACAACAGGCGAAAATCACACCTCACTGGTCAACAACACAATGGTATTTAGCGGTCATCAAATGGGCAACACGCCGAGAATCATTCCACTAAGAATCATTTCAAAAAGCTTTCATAGCCAGCCATATGCTTGTACTTAATGCGGCAATATCCATTGGTGTATGTTTTCGACTTGTCAATACAATCTTGCTCAATTAGATTATCAGATATTCTCAAAAATAAATGTATCAATTATTACATGATCAAAAGGTATAAAATCAAATAGTGGTTTTGTTTTACAATTATATTGTTTTGATGTTGCATACTTACTTACTTATTTCTTCAATATCCCTTTTCCCAAGGGATTTGTCTGTAAGAGACCACTTTTTCGGCACGCAGCAAACTTTTGATTTGCTACACCTAAACCACAAACACAGGCCAAAAATTTCCAATCCCCTCCTAAAAATATTCAATATTATAATTAGAATCATTAACAGTAATTTCTTTTAAATTGGACATTTCATTTCTGAGGACAGAAAGACTTTCCTTTAGGTTATGGTAGTCCTCAGTGGTCTTGATTATACGCTCAGTAGAGCTTATAATAAACGTGGTTTGATACATATAGAGCTTCGAGAAAAGGGAAGTTTGAAATACGAAATATTAATGTAAACTTATGTAAAATATAAATTCATAAACACAGCCGTCGATTCGCTTACTTGTTTATTTCATACGTAAAACAAGGTAAATCATTCAGACCATCACACAGACAACATTTAAACTGATTTATAAAATAACTATGATATAACGCGCGCTCTGATTGGCCAAAGGATGCGTATGCCGCGTGCTTTATGAGAGCACACAGCACGCGCGCGCAGATATTCAAACATTTTGTAACGAACAAAAATGAAAACTTGCCTTAAAATCATAATTG
Source organism: Actinostola sp. cb2023 (assembly GCA_033675265.1). NCBI lineage: Eukaryota > Metazoa > Cnidaria > Anthozoa > Actiniaria > Actinostolidae > Actinostola > Actinostola sp. cb2023. Next base: position 34,206 of record JAUJYZ010000991.1, read on the forward strand.
TATTTTATAAAAGAAATAGAAAACTTGCCCGCTGTGCTATGTGCAGATTTATAGCACTTGGAGACTGATCAGAACACTCGAGAAGTGTTGAGAAGCACTCCGCTACGCGTCGTGCTTCTCTTAACACTTCTCTCGTGTTCTGATCAGTCCCCGCGTGCTATAAATCTGCACATAGCACGCGCGCTCGTTTTATATTTCTTCAAAACAACACAATGTTCATTCATGATAGTAGGTTTGCTTTCTTTCGGCTTGAGATCCTGTTCGAGCTGACGGTTGGTGAAGAGAGGTTGGAGTGATATTCCAATTTTATTACTCAGATCGTTCATTAGAGAATTCCAGTGTTGAGGACATCGCTTGAGCGCGATGCACCATAGTTTTTAGAATATAGTTCTTATAACGTGCATGAAATATTGATTTTAAGTCTGGGTCTGGGTCTGGGACTTAGTCCACCATTTCACAATGACATTGTCAACTTTTAAAGTAAGGAGATTGTGGACAGGATCTTCATTTACTGAGCATTCATTGCTAGTTCCAAGAACGAGTTTAATGAAACTCAGTTCCTTATCATTTCCTTTCCATTTCATCTCATCTTTGGAACCTAAATAGTCTAGTTTCGCTTTTAAAGAAATAAGCTTGTTTCTCATCTTTAGAGTATTTAAAAGCGAGAGAAACTTCAGAGCCAAGAACAGCGTGACTGGTCACCATGACTAGGCCATGACACGTGACTAGTGACGTGACCGTAATTGTACGTAGTGTCGCTACCATAAAGCTGTTCAGCTAGGTTTACTACGTTATCATACCCAGATGTTTTTGCTATGGGAGTGCAACGCTATAAGCAAAATACAAAATATGTTGTTGTTCATATGCGTACTGTAAATACTTCATGACAATCTCCATCTAATTCGTTTTCGAGCGCCTGAATGGTGGGGCCTCCTGGTTCTCCAATGTTCGAATAATAGCTCTTATGAACTGGCTCTAACGCACCTTACATATTCAGCACGTTTGCTGGCAAATGACCAATGCATTTTGTGCCTTCTCTTATGACTTTGCTCTATTTCTCGCATTCTGCTTTCTTTTAGGTAGAACCTTCTCGCTTTCTGCTTTTACTTTATCAGGATGGGGAGCTTTTGGTTCAAAGACTGGTTTTCTGGCCAGCGCAGCAACAAGGCAAACGTTTTGTCCACTAGCAATGAACCAACAGCAAAGAACCAACTTGCTAATGTCCACTAGCAACTTTCCAGTTCCGTACTTACCCACCCATACAGTTACAGTGAGTAATTACAGGGGGTATCTCTCGCTCATTGAGAATGGTTTACCTGAAAGAGGAATGTTAGGAAATTTCACATAAATCAAATATGCAGCACAAAAATGTAGCATCGAAAAGCAGGCTAAATTAATAAGAGGATTTACTTCACGGTATAATTTTTTCATGGCGTTGCGAAGTCCATGTTTCATTCTTTTGAGGTTTTAATTTAACACATACTGACATGTGAGAAAATGCAATTTGAATAGTTTCTATTTATTATTTACGTACCCTTGAAAACTGGACGATATTGTCTTCCCCAACAGGTTTCACTAAAATCGAACTCACCTGCCAGATACCAAATAAATATATGCATCGAGGCTCTTATAAACTTTCATCTGCATCTTTGAGACCCAAGATGTCTGTAGCACAAGAACAATTCCAATGGATATGCGAAGTTGTCATCACTTTCTTTTCTTTCCATCTGAAAATCTATCTTTGACATTAAAAGACTATCAATCTTCATCATCAAGTAGAAGCATATTGCTGCTGCAGCAAGAAAGATCATGTTCTAGGTGCATGTCTCCCTTAGAACTCTTCGACTTTGGGGATTCAACAACTCCGGTTTGAAATCTAAAGGGTGTAGGTGCTCTGGTGTACAAACTCTTGAAATGGCTAAATAGCTAAATGGCTAAAGGGATAGTAAGTCCCTGGGATTTGTGGCTTGTTACTGCGTATGTCAGGACAATTGCATACTCGCACACAGTTCCTTGAGTGTTGCCATACCTGTTTTTCTTATACCAGGCTTGCCTTTTAATAAGAATGGGGCCATTATCTTTAGAACACCACCTTCAGTTTGTCTCCTACAAGCTCTTGAAAATTCCCCTGAGTTGCAACTTTTCTGTATTGTGCAGTGTTACTGAGTGCTTCTTAAAATAGTGTCACTGTGTTTTCGAGTTCTCCTATGCTTCTTCATAAACATCATATACATTATATATAACATATCCATATGATAAGCATGTCACTGTTGTTCCACCCTCGTGTCCTGAAAACTCTAAAGAATAACGAAGCACAACATATTGAGGTGAATTCTCATTGAGGATGACTATTTAGATTTTCAATAGCCTCACCCTTTTCAAGAATTCTTAAGGCATTGCCAAGAGAAAACACATGATAATTACTGAGTACTTCTTCTATTGTAAAACTAGTATCATAATTCTGAACAACAACAACATCATTCAATCAATTGTTTTGAGAAACCATGGCTCACAGATTGATCAATTGCTAGCCCTTGACCTTTCATATCATGGAACACCTCCCCTAAAGCAGATCGAAGATCCTGACAACATTTTGGTGTGACTTTGCAAGTACAACCTTCACGTCTCTCTTGTACGTCGGACGTACATGTATCAGTTTCAATTGGCAAAATGCATGCCAAAAATATGCCTCCACACTCACACAATGCATCATGGTAAGAATTGCAATTATTTAGGGTACTCAATGTCAGGGTCCAACGAACTAAATGCTGTCTTACGTAGACATCCTTTAGATCTAACAAAGTTATTTACTTCAGGTTTAGTTGGTCCTATTTGCGACCATGATAAATCACAATTACATGTGACTGAAGATCATCCCTGCCAGCCCTCCTAGCCTCTCGGTGCAATAATATACTGCGTGCTGCTTCCCAATTGATCATGTACCGTATATTTGGAAAGTTCACGCCCATATGCAGCAGTAGTTGCTACAACTATTCTCGTTAGGCCATTCTCTTTTAAATATGTTGTGATACGGTCTTTACTTGTTTGGCATGAGTTAGAGTGATAAACACTGATATAGCAGTTTTCAGGCAACATCAATTTCTGGTCATATGCATTAAGATGCCTAGCTTGCGCAATAGATGATTTGTTACACTTGCAATGTCATTCATTGTATTACAGAAAATTATTTCTTTTTGGGTTTTCGTTTACGGTTTCAAAGAGCCACTGAAGCTTGTTCAGTTTTTAACCTTCACAGAGAATCTCGGGTTTGTTCGGTTGGGACTGACAAAAACTG